>PVHY01023357.1:0-21080 GCA_004024945.1 Uropsilus gracilis
TTTTTGAGATTAGGTCTCACTATTTTGCCCGGGGAAACGCAGGCTCACGCGTTGCCTGGTAGCTGATATTACAGGCACATGCCACCATGCCCAGTCATTTTTTGAGACTAGGTCTCGCTAAGTTGCCTCGGGCAGGTCATGAACCCAGGGACTCAAGTGATTCCTAGTCTCGGCCTCGCTTCATAGCCTGAGATTAAAGGCACATGCCACCGTGCCCAGCCTAAACCACTTCTTTCTTAAGGGAAACTATATGTTAATTGTCATCAGAAGAAACTATGACCTTTATTTAAAAAGGTGAATTAACAAAGAGGGTAGTTGTGGTTTACTGTTTACCCTAAAACTTTCTATGTCTAGATCTAGGTCCCTTCTCACCAGGTCTATAATTCTTCCCTCAACTCCATGCATCTTCCTTTACCTAGCAGGCCTATACGGTGAAAATATATAATAGCACAGGGGTATAGGGAGACTGGCGAGAGGTTGAATCTAAGTTATAAATACTTAGACCTAATGAAGTTTTTACCTCTTAAAAAGAAAGATAAAGAGAAATCTTAGCCTCTTTTCATTTTCCACAGAGTAAGGGTCTTTTTAGTAGTTTGGGATCCAGATTAATTCCTTCAGTCATTTCGATACCCTCTTCAGAAACATTCCAGTCATACATACTACCACTAACACAAACATTTCTGACTAGGTTTTGCTGTTTTCACCATGTTTCATCAGACTATTCTAACATCTTAGGTGACAGCCTTTAATTTCCAACCTCTTAGGTCAGTTCTTTTAATAGAACAATGAAATTGGGATGAAGTCCTCCCGCCAAGCACTTCAGATAATAATTACTTCGTCTTTGTAATATCTTAACAAATAAATCTAGGTTTTCTATTTTTAAAAAATCATCCTAGTTTTCAACTTAATAAAAAAAATCTTATCAATTTGAATATTAAGTCTAAAATATAGAATACATGTCAAACACATAAAAGAGATTTGCTACTGTATAATATGAGGCAATGAAAGAAACCTGTATATTGGGGTACCAACTGGGCAGGTATTCATTCAGTAAAAATTGTGTGTGGGAGCACTACCACATATAGGTCCTTTTCTGCACACTCAGGAAAGGGTAAAGAGTGGGGATAGCATACCACAGGAACAGATGTCAGGACACATTCAGAAGCACAATTGGACAGAGGCCTTCTCATGGATTACAGAGGGGCACAGTGCCAAGAAGGGGATGTCTGTGGCATGAGTAACTAGAAAGAGAGCCATATCACTTATTAGGAAGGATCACACTGGGAGAAGAACATGTTTATGGAAAGAAACAGATTTTTGTTAAGACAGTTATGTCTGAGCTGCCCAACACCTGGGGGGCAGGGGGAGACACAACTCTATAATTGGAGGAGCAGGGTGTGTCTGCATCTCTTCTCCTGGAAGACACTCTGCAAGCACATATCAAAACTAGATGAAACAATCCCAGTGATATCATTTGAAAGATTGTGAACAGCTCCAATCTAACCTCAACATGAGAGGACACTCATGTCACCAACACTGGAGTATTTGATTGTTCTCTATGCCCCTCTACACAACTGCCCTACACTATCTCCATCCAGTTTCTTGAGAGAACATCAAGGACTCCCTCTTAATTTCCCAAATTCTTTGAAATCTCCAAGACAGAGTTAAATGTTCAGGAAAAGAACAGCCATATTGAAAGATAGTAGAGTTAGACATTAATACTAAATATTACAATAAGAATTAAGTTTTAACACCAACCCACAAAACACTTTCTTCATGAATAGTAAAAAACAAATCTCCAAACAAATGCAACTCACTCTGTGTGGCCCTGGAAAACATTCACAGAGTGGATGGAGGGGTCCCGGAAATCCCATAGACGGAAAGTTGTGTCTCGGGAGGAGGTCACCACAAGCCTTTGGGTAGGGTGTGTGCAACAATGTGTTAGTTCCTGGTCATGGCCTACAATAAAAGACAAAGAAATATACATGATCACTCACCTGCAGATAAATGGTTATTATGAAATTATTTTTAATTGTGTTACTTTTTAATCAAGGCAACACTGGTTTACAACATTATATGATACAGAGGTACCAGTCTCAAGTGAAACTTCTTTAAAAACATAATCAAAAATGAGTCTCTGGGGTCCACTGCTAATAAATAAACACTGTAAAAATAAATATAAGGTGTCACTTAATAATAGCATATGGAGATCACAGTGAAACTAGCTTTCACGCCATAGTAGGCAGTCCTTTCCCTCCTTCATTAAAAGAAATGAATGTGAATGTAACTACTTTCTGATCCTAGCAGGCTGAAGATCAGACAAATCCCTTTTCCCTGAGTTTGGGCAGAACCTGTCAATGTGATGACATATCCCTGTGGTAAATCCTATTCTAAAGCAAAATGGATTTTGCAAATGTAATTCAAGTTCCTAAATCAGGAAACATTGAGTTAACAATCAAAGGAAGATTGTTCTGGATGCACCTGATAAGTAGGTGGATCCTTTAAAAGAATCCAAGCAGAGGTGCTGTCCTGTTAACTAAAAGAAAGTAAAGAACCAGATGGTAAGCGGCCTTCACAGTGGTCACCAGGACAGCCTCTGGATGCTATAAGTCATCCCTGCTAGCAGCTAGCAAGAATGCCCAAGGATAGGATTACTTCCAACAAAAGTAAGTAAAAGGATCCCAACCTTCAGATGAGATCACAGGCCCAGGGAACATTTTCACTTGACCTGATGACCCAAAGCAGAGGTTCACCAAGCATTCCAAGTAACTGCTAACCCAGGGAAACAAGGTTATAAATTCATGTTACTTTAAGACACTACATTTATGAAAAGTTGTTACAAAGTAACAAAAATACACCAACCATATTTCAAATATCTATAAATTACATGCTACAATTAAGATAAATTTAGCTACCAACAGTTCTATTAATTAGAAAGAATTTCTGAAAATTATAACCTAAAAGCCAAGATAACTTAAAAAGAAAAATCTGGACATGAAGTAATCTGCAAGGTAATATGTAAATCCATGCTCATAAATCCAAAGTACCCAGATGGAAACAAACTTTACAGTACCTGTCAGAGAATGAACAAGCTCTGATGTCTCCACATCATACAGATTTGCTGTTCTATCCCAAGAGGCCGTCACAGCCTGTTTCCCTCCAACCAGCCAATCAGCTGCTATGACCACTCCCTGGTGACTCTTAAGTGATGTCAGGGGCACCCGAATGGTAGGACAGTCACTGGACACATCTCCATCCACGTCTGGCTCATCTTTATCAGAACACTCTACTTCATCCTCACCACAGATCTGCTGCTAAAGGTAAAAGCAAAGAAATTCTCTCGGATTCTTAGGTCTTTTCTAATGTAGCTACCATGATCAGACCATTGCCATTTGTCTTTCTAAGACTTAGTAATCATTATGATCAATATCATGAATGTATCTGATGATGGATAAGTGTTTATCAATTTTATGATTATCTACAAAAACCCAGGACTAAGTATAAGGAGAGAAAATTGAAGGCCACTGACATCAAACAAGTTATAGTACATTCCCACTAGTCAATATGATGACAAGTAAGATGATCTTTTTGTAAGCTTTTGCCACTTACCAGTAGAAATGTAATAAAAGTAAACAAATATAGTGAATGAAGTAATTTATCACAATATAAAAAAGAATTCTCAGGAGCCTTTACAAATATACTTAGAATTCCATAGCTATAATAGATACGCATTCTCTTTATTTTCCTATAGTATTGGTCAGGTTTTTTGTCAAAAGCAGAGAATAAAACAAAAACATAATGTCAACCTAGGCTTTGACTCATTAAGAAAATGCTTTATCATTCCACAAAATACTTATCAGGTCCTTACACAGAGCCAGGACCTTGACATCTATCAGGGAAAGAGGTGGATGACCTCTGCCTGACATAATACGGGAACTCTGTACAGGCTATGTAACAGAGCACTGGAATCAGATACCAGCAAAGCCCTGCCTGCCTCACAGACCTTACATACTAGCCAATCAGGTCATACACACAGACTATGCTACATGGACACAGAGACATAGTATAGGGGATTATGCCATTTGTATACAAGACATAGTATAGAAATGTGTCACGTGCACACATAGAATAGGGCTCTATGTCACATGCACACATATTACAGGGATATGTATTATATGTACATACACAATACAGGGATATGTGTCACATGGACATACATAGTACAGGGAGACATATTAGGCAGTAATAAGTAAGATGAGGGGCTGGAGAGTAATGTGGGCAGATCTTTTTTTACAAATTATCAGATAAACACTGTGCTAAAGTACATTTGAGTTGGTACATGAAGAAAGCAGGAAAATATGGTACACAACTATTTAGGGAACACCAGCAGACAGAACAGCATATGCAAAGGTCCCAACATCTGCACAAATAACAATGTTGCGGGAAAGTGGTAGAGGTAATTATCTGTCACCTATGTGTAGTTCATGGAAGACTTGACAAACCATGAACTTTTGATTTCAGTCTCTGGGCAAAGGAAAACCACCAAACAGTTTTGAGCAAAGAAGTGAGACTGTCTAAATTATGTTTTCAAGGATCACTGTGCTGTATGAATATACCAGAGAGGGAAAAAAATGAAAAAGGGCTATGTAATGGCTGAAGTGTACCCTCCCCCAATAAAATTTTGTATGCTGAATTCTCAGAAATAATATGTAACAGTGTAAGTTAAAATTTCAGAATCTCAGAATAGAACTGCTAAGAGAAGCTGAGGCAAATCTGACAGCAGAGCTTAAGAAATTAAGTTGTTTTCACTTGGAGAGTATCATCTGCACTGGGAATACAATCACAAAGGGTATGTCCACTCTCTACAGGAACAAAACAGAACCCCTATGGCAGTGTTCCTGCAAGGCCCAGTCATCACATGACACAGTGCACCCTGAATTCAGAGAAGGGTTCTTCCAGTTAGACTAGGTTGTGCAGTAGTTATCACCAAGCATGAAAAGTCCTTGTGCCCAATGTAAGCAAAATTAGAAGAAAATAAAATCAATTTAATACTCTAAGTAAATGTATTTTCTTAAGCACTCTGCAAAATTTTTCACTTTGACAAATTATTTTACTTGAAAAAATCTATTTTCTCTATTTTCTAAACTTTCTGAACATAATCCTTACCCTCATCTCTCTGCTCTGCCCTCCATCAGCACTCACTGCTTCTTCAATAAACGTATACTAAATATAGTACAAACATATATATATATATCAGATTGATAACTACACAAGAAAAAAAACTGTTTTGAACAAAATACTACACTATATTCAATCAAAAACTAACCAGAAACCTCTTAACTAAAGAAATCTCATTCTTACCCATCACTGGAATTTGTTAAATGTGAGTATTCAAAGTCAGAAAAATCAAAACTAGAAGACTACCATTATCTTTCCAACTATTATAGGAAAATCACAAACAGAAACCTAATTTTTGTTTGGTTACAGAACATCAAGGCTTCTCTTCACGAGAGGTGTCATTTCTCCCTACTTAAGCAGCACAGAAAAGGGTTAACCATTTGTCAAGACTATATAGCAGAGAGTTTCCCTGGATAGAAACTAAGAAGATTCTTTCTCTCAAATGGATACTTAGTATCCCTGATTCTGACTACAGGGTATTGGGCTGCAGTGATGCAACTGTATCCAACAGTAATTGGATAAATAAAAAGACAACAGTAAAGGGTTTTTGATCTGAATACATCAATTCATCTCCAAATATGATCACTCTATGGGGAGCGAGGGCTTCAAACATATGGATTTGGGGTGGACACAAACATTCAGTCCATAACAAGTATTATAAATTTATCCTAAAATTTACAAACATCCAGAACCCTACCAACATACCCCATGTCGCGTTTTCAGGGTAAGTAAATGTGCTGCTTACACTAGTGTCGGCAATGGGCTGAGGTGTCGGCAGTTGAACGGCGTA
This sequence comes from Uropsilus gracilis, assembly GCA_004024945.1. Classification (NCBI taxonomy): domain Eukaryota; kingdom Metazoa; phylum Chordata; class Mammalia; order Eulipotyphla; family Talpidae; genus Uropsilus; species Uropsilus gracilis. Next base: position 5,969 of record PVHY01023357.1, read on the forward strand.
TCTCCAAATGTGAGCAGTCTGGTCTCCTGAAGCTGCATATAGAAATAGGGGGGAATTATCCAAACTGCATGTGTAAAAATGCTTCCAACTAGGTCCTGGCTAAGTAACATCAGTGAGACTTTTGTAACTTAGTGTTCATTTAGTGAGAAGAATATATTTTTCTTAAATAACTATTTCTGGAAATGAATAATACTGGAGAACAGAGAGGTGCAAACTCAAGATAACAACCACTTATAAAAAGCAACCCCCTTTCATTTTAGAGTATAAAGTTGTGATAATTCAGGAAAAAAGTTACAAATAAATTCTCCCTCCATCTATAAATTATAAGTGAAACCCTATTATATATAATTTGTGATTATAATAGTTTCTGAGGTGTTTATAAAATGTGAGTAACACACAAATGTACATTTTCATTCATTCAACTTCAAATGTCAGACATCCCTACAGGAAAAATGTTCAGTACAATAATTAAGATATTTTCAAAGCTACTGAAAAAAATTGTAACTCAAGCAAACACAGCTCAGGCAAACAGTTCACAGGAGAAAATACGCTAGCTCTGCAGACTGCCATGATCCAAGAAAGCTATTCTCATTTCTGTATTTTCAGTGCATACATGAATTAGGAGTTTGGCAGTATAAAAAGGGTTTCAGAGAACAAAGTTTCAGTATTTGGAGAACTGTCACAGTAGAAGCAGGAAAAGCAGGCAATAATGAAGAGTTTCACAAAAAGACTCCAAGAACAGGAATTCATTTTAATCTCACAATAAAGTCAAGTTCATCTAAGGGGTGAGCCACTACTGATTAATAATGTACTACTCAATGTACTTTTCTTTATTCATTTTTCACTAAAGTCAGAATGTTTACAGTGATTTTTCAATCTTTGTAAACAACATGGATATAAATCTGATGCTACTGATAAAGGAAAAATTACAGTTGTTTTAAGATTATCAATAATTTTATTCAATAATGGAAAAGTCAACATACCAGTGAGAGCCAACTGCTCTGATGGATGAAATTTTATAGAATTTACTGCAAAACAAAAACATTATAAAAACTGGTTTATAAAACAAAAACATATCAACATTTATTATAAATACAGCATGTACTGCAAAGGTTAATTTTAAAAACTGTAAGAGCAAGTGACATTAGGTCACAACACTGCCCACACAAGGGTATAACTGAAAGGGTGGCGAGAACTGCTACCTTTGTTGCAGGTATGCACCCCAGTAACATATGGCATCCTTCACCAGCCATGAATACAGCCAACGTACTGCTATATCACCAAAATGTATACATAATTTTCATTTTCACATTCATGTAACAGTGTCCCATGTAGTCTTCTAGACAATGTGAAATAAAATGTAGACATCTGCATGTGTCTGGAAAATTGAGCTTTTCCCATTAAGAAGCCCCACAGCTAGAGACATACTCTATAGCTACAGACACCTGCCTGTCTGACTGTGAGAATATCCAAATGTCCTTCCCAACAGTCACATGAGCACACCTTCCCACTAGAAAGTAAAGTCAAGTTTATAACGCAAGATTTCACCAAGCCCAACCTGGAAACAGCACCTTGCAGCACATGCTCACCTGAGCCCACATGGCCTGTGTACTTGACTAGGCACCGCCCTGTCTCAATGCTCCATAGCAAAGCAGTGTGATCTGAAATTGAAACAAAGAAGAGTAACTGCATCATCACCAATGTTAAAGATTTTTAAACAAAAGAGTAAGATAAATAGCTTAAAAATGATATTATACTAATACTTACATTGCCACTAATATCACTAACAACTTTAATTATACCACTCTGTAATTTAATTGAGCAAAGAAAGTATGAATAAAAGTTTATGAATGGCATTCACATTCAGTTATATATATTATTTGAGATAATAAATATATCTTTGGACTTAACCTCTAATGGGGAAACAGTAAAAAGAAAATAGGCATGATAACAAAAGAATTAAAAATATCAATAGAAATGCCACTTAGTTCAATGAAATTTCAAAATTATAAAATAAGGACCCTTTTTTTTATAATCTTCTGAGGAATTCATGTGTAAGTATCATTTCAACAAGATGGAGAATTTTCTTCATTATTCTACCTACTTGAACATTTTCTATTCCCACTTTAAAAGACAGAATCTTGTGAGCAATTAACTTCTTACAAGCTGGGAAAAGTCATTTTCAACAAGTAAGCACCCTAATTTTAGCAATTTTTATCTGAAGGGGTGGTAAGTGATGCACCTTAGATAATTCATTAAACATCTTTTCCTTAGTAAGAAGCAGGGGTCTCTAATTAGCATACCCGCCCCTGCAGGCAGTTCCCACTCTTAGTAGCTCCAATTCCACCTAACTCCAAGATAGAGTACACCTTTAGAGGTCATAGAACATTTTCCTCCACTATATTTCAAGAGCACTTTCCAAACAGATGCACACTTGGTTATAACAAAAAGAAAACCTATCAAAAAATACTTAAAATATTTAAAATACATTCCACCTTATGTAGTCTTCACTATTCAAATAGCAATTCCTCAACACAGCTAAATCCCAGAGTAACATTCATTCACTCAGACATGCCATCACCCCTCACAGCCTGTGGCAGGGCGGAGAACCAAGTCCATTAAAGCTGAGAGTTTTGCCAGGCACGGTGGCTCATGCCTGTAAGCTTCAGCCTCTGAAGCGGCCGGAGCTAGGGATCGCGGTTCGAGTCCCGCTCAGGGCAACACAGCGAGACCTAGTCCTAAAAAATAGCAGGCGTGGTGGCGCGCGCCTGTAATTCCAGCTACCCAGGAAGCTGAGACTGGGGATTGCTTGAGTCCATGGTACCCCAGGCAACGTGAGCCTGCGGTTCCACGGGCAAATAGCGAGACCTAGTCTCAAAAACAAAAAAAAAAAAGACTGAGAGTTTTGACTTTTCATGACTGCTCAGTCACATCTGCTTTCAGGGATTACTCTGCTATACACATCTACAGGTCAGTGGTTTGCACCAGCTGCCACACAGTCATGCCCACAAGTGGGGCTGGCTGTACACTCACCCGCAGAAGCTGTCCCCAGCACCACAGGCTGTGTCCTGGCCACACTGACATCCCAGATGCCATCCCTGTGACCAATGTACTCCTTCACAAGCTGGCACACAGCCCTCGAAGTGGTAGTCTTGAAGCTGGAGACAATCTACAATCATGATGGGAAGGAGTATTGTAGACAAGTTATTGAGCAAATGGTTTTAAGTTTATAAAGGTAAAACAGGAAAAAAGGTTTTGAAAAAATGCATAAATCCTCTTCTGGAATATTTAAAACAACATACTCCAGCTGGATATTGCGGCAGGAATGAAGGACTTGCTAAGGCATAAGAGGATCCCACAATTCTCCCACTCCACTTAGCATATACATCCTATCATGGAAGGGAGCTTATTATGTACTACAAATCATTCTTCCCCAAATCCAAACCATTAGACAAAATTTTTAAAATATTTTTTTAAAAAATAGCTAACTGGACACAAAAACATGAGGAAGGTAGCATAAACCCTTCTAATACTAGTTACTGTTAATACTGGGGGACTTTCAGTTTTTTGGCAATTTACACATACCAGATACTATCAAGAAGAAACACTCCATGGAGGGGAAGAATCAAAAGACGACACTTCTAACAGACAAGTGGTTTGTCCAACATTTTTTATTGAGCGCATGCTTGGCGCCAGCACTGCGCCTAAAGGTACAAATGCAAAGCACAGAAGACAGTGGGCCCTGGCCTTGGAAGCGCACAGTCTAAAGGGGACAGAGCCAACAACCACACAGAGGAACACACGATGGTAACAGAATGTCTCATGTGATGCACACAACAAACAGCTCTCACTATCTCTCACAGTTAAAATATAAAGGGCATGAAAAAGACACTAAACACAAAGAATTCTCAGTTTGGTTTTTAAACTGTTCTCAAACACAAGAATGGCTTTTCAGTTTTTAAATAAATCAAAATAATGTAGATTAACTAGTATACTAAAACCATAAAATCAAGTGAAAAAGAAAAATGATGGTCTTACACAGTTTTAAACACTGATTTAGCAAAGCCCTGAAAATGTACCTAAATTCAACACTTACAAACACAGTAAAACATAATCCACTGTTACATCAATTTGGTATAAGCATTCAAATTATTCCCTGATACAGTGAATAACTAATAAAGCAAAATGCTTGATGAAGAGACAAACTCTTTTACCAGTAATGTAACAAGCTCTAATTAACTTGGTTTAAATTTTAAAGGAATTGTAAAAGGACTTGCTCAACCTCAAACCCATCATCACCATCATTATTGTCTGTTTTCTTCTTGAAAATTAATACCCTCCTCATCCTAGCAAAACCACCCTCCATTAATATGAAGTGTTTTTGCTAGCAGAAGGTGTCATTTAAATATGAAGTAATACTGAGAATAAAGTTAAAAAGAACACGCAAGATACCCCCACATTACACTGTAGTAAATTTCATTTTCCAAGTATTCGTCATTTCTAACACAAAGTTATCACAAGAAGCGAACAACTGGATTCATATTCCTCAAAAACCCCATTCAAATGGGAAGAACAGAAAGTCACTGCCCAAGCTCATGCCAGTCACATTCCTAGCAGAATTATCAAAGACAATAGGCAGCTTATGAATATTAGAACAAATTATTTCTTTATGTTGCATCCAAATGCCCACTACATTGACCACCCACCTACTAACACTTTAACTGATATAATCTTAAGTACTTCAACAAAATCACAAATGGCTTTTTTCATAACAAAAGATATTTATTTTATAAAAATATTTTGTAAACATTTTCACCAGTTTCTGTAACCTTAGACTGGACCTTCAACTATCACTCTCCCCTCCCAACAAGGCATTAAAAATGCACCAAGCAAAAGACACCTCCCCTAGGTATCTTTAATAACCTTTGATTTTCACAGTATTTCACCAAATACAATACTTGCCTTTCACAGCTCCCAAGTCAGAGACGAAAGAATACAGAATGTAGTACTTTCTTTTTTACATTCATATTTAGTATAATTTTAAGAGTATTCAATGTAGTATAGATCAGAAAATATTGTTATCAAGTTTCTTTAATTTTCAGATGCCTCTATTTTCATTATTATTTAAGGAGAGTAAACAGAGTGTGCACCATGCTACAAAGATCACTAGCAATATGTTTCTTATAAATTCAAATGTATTTCTATTGTTTCTAAGATGACAGGGGCTTTCAATATCTCTAATACATTTTTTAAAAGTTAAGTATCATTGTGCATGTCTTTATCTCTGACAAAATATTTTTTACTAATCATGATAAAGGATATTTGTATATAATATTTTCTTCCTCTACGCCAGAAATGATCAGAAAGTTTTAGAATTCTGAAACCACACACTCTTTACATGAACTATAATCAGTGGAATAATAACATAACTTAAGATCACATAACAAGAACGTAAATAAGGAAGGACATAATCTCACACTCCATTTTTAAGAAAAGGTTTAATATTAATTTATTAGAGACTTCAAACTAACACATATAAGTTATAACAAAATGGTTTAAATCAATAACTAACACTCACTCCTGAGTTAATAAACACAAGAAAATGGTCCATGATATTCAGATTTTTTTAATAATAAAAAATTATCAAAGACTTTCAAATAAGCAGAAATAGCAGTTAAGCAGTAGAGCACAATGAATGTGCTCTAAAGTCAGTGCAGTCAATCCCTCTGTGGATGTCATGGGAAATAACTTTAAGCTCAGGGGAAGAAATTGAAAAGAAAAAAAAAAAAACAGCCAACAATGACATCATCATAGCAGAGTCACCTTGAATTTCAACCTTCCCTCAAGACATGTACATTCATTGAGGTTACGATAATAGATTCATCTTTTATATATTCTAAATATAGATGCATACAAAATTACCTCAGAATATAACTTCATACTAGTACCACTCATAAACTGATTTCCAACAATCAAATCCTTGCCACTCTTAGAAAACCAAAACAAGATAGCTTAACAAAAGAAAAAAACAAAATGTCACAAATGTCCTCATCTGCCTTGGAGACAGAACTTCACCTCTTAACAATGCTTAGAAAATGAGATGATGAACTAAAGTGTTAACTACAGCTCAGAACATAATTTTTGTTTATGTCCATTTACTTTCTCCAAATTCAGTCTATATTTAGTCAAAATAAAGACAAAATGTATTTCCCCTTGAAAAAGACAATATTTACTAAAGCATAACCTACTAAGTTTAATAAGTATTAGGATACAATAGTGTCTACATGTCTATACACTGTGATGAATTAATATATATATAGATGATCCTTTTAAAGATTACATGTTCCTAAACACCAGAGATTTACCTTTTTCTATTACACATTTCTAACTGGAAAATATGTAATTTAAAATACACATCTGCACACCTTAAATACCACATGACTGGCCCAAGAGCTAGCGTCTCGCGTACCTTGCTAGTGGAGGCTTTGTATGTGGTTTTCAGTTTCTGAGAAAGTTGGCTGGTACTGTGACTGGCTGCAGAGACAGAGAATAAAAATCAATACACTTATACAAATAAAGAGTCACAGAATTTCAGAACAAGACTGGGGATCTCCAATCTACCTGCATGTCACACAGGAAGACAATGGACCACAGAGGCTTGTTTATCCACAATGTCATGAAGATGACAGCAGAGCTACAAGAACCCAAGTCTCCAGGCTCTGAATTTTTCCTTCAATTCCCATACCTAAATCAAGTATTTTAAGTATTTTGGGACTGTGAAAAGCAAATAAACCCATGTCCTTCATTAAATTCCAAGTGTCCTCCACATAGAATTTGGAGGGCAATCATTTCATGAACATCCAATCTTACCTTTTGTTTTGAGCTGGCCCTTACTCAGTTCTGCCCCATCAATTGCTTGTCCTTCAGCAGCTAAACGTTCATTAAGGGTATCAATTTCTCTACGTACTGAGAATTAAAAAAAAAAAAAAATTAAGGTAAAATATGTACTTTTTATTTTTAAACTCAACAATTCCAAAACTTGAGCACAGAAGAATATCACACACTTGTATTATCTAAACAAAACCAATAATATCTTACTGGACAAGAGCACAGTTTCATAGAGTTCTCAAAAAAGTCAAGACCCACGTAGTCTTCCCAGAAGAAAACTTAAATGTTCTTCCTACATTACAGTGCTATCAGGGTGTTTAAGCAGAGCTCTTGGATTTTAAAGTTTCCTTTGTACTTTATTCTGTATATTAAATATTCTAGTATTGCCTACAATGCAATGAAATACAAACTAGTTGAGAACAATGAAATGGAAGGGGAAAATATACAATAAAAAGCAACTATTACTACATGGCACCACAGAGCACCAAGAACAAGAAGTTCAATGAAACTTATGTGAAATGGGTCAAGCCGCATCCCCCACGCACCGGGGCTCCACTCGCCTTTTGAGGTCAGTGGGGTGGAGCTGGGGTCAGCCCAGGAAGCTGCTGGGCACCGCCGACTCAGGCCCCACCACACATCTGAGCCCTGTGAAGAAGCAGGGCACGTTGTGCGAGGGTGGGGGGGGTGGGAGAGGGTGAGGTGTGGTCCACCATAGACCCCTCTGGGTTTGCCTCCTCTCATGAGAGCCCCAACCAGGAATAAGTATCTTAAGACAATTATTCATCCACAGAAGCCAAATGAGTGAGGTACTGGAGGAAAGGCCCTTAAAATTGTGCCACCTGGGCAGGACTCAAGGGGAACAGGGCGAGCACCACACAGCACTGAACTGGGAGAACAAACAAAATATGATGCCTACAATGCCACTGAGGAGCTGCGAACAGAAACCTGGCACAGAGAAGCTGTCAATAAGGGCACTGCACACCCTCTTTGCTTAGAGGGAAGAGACTGTGGAAAGCCGGGCATGGTTGCTCATGCCTGTAAGCTTCAGCCCATGAAGCGGCTGGGGCTTGGGATCGCGGTTCGGGTCCTGCTAGGGGCAACACAGCAAGACCTAGTCCCAAAAAGCTGAGCGTGGTGGCGCGTGCCTGTAACCCCAGCTACCTGGGAAAAGTTGAGGCAGGGGATTGCTTGAGTCTGTGGTACCACAGGCAACGGTAGCTTGTGATTCGATGGGCAAAAATAGCGAGACCTAGTCTCAAAAAAAAAAAAAAAACAGGGCTTGCGAATGGCAGTGGCCCCACAGCAAAGCCCCAAGGAGGAGAATGTTGCAGAAACTGCGGAGATGAGACCCACCAAGAAACAAAAAATAATCATACAAGCCAAAGGTGCCTCAATCGGCCTACGAAGGCAAAAGCAGTACAGGAAAGATAAACAGCATGCTCTACCAAGTCCCGGGAAATCGCATCCTCAACTAGGATGAGGAAACTGAAAAGGGAAAAAAAAAAAAAAGACCTAAGGGCTAAACATGGACAAACAACAAAAAGAAAGGAGGCAAAGTGACCAAGGGAGATGTGGTGTGGTGGGGTATTCTCATGGGGATCAGCAATTATACAATCATGTATTGTAAAAAATCCAAAAATAAAATTTAAAAAAATCTTTTAAAAAAAGGTCGATGTGACCACAACAAAGTGTATGTGAAAGATTAAAAAAAAAGAAAAAAGAAAGAAAATTATGAGAAATGAAGAAAATACAGAACTGCAGGGACAAAAAGAAAACAAAGAAGGACATCAGTTTTAAAGAAGAGAATGAGCAGTGTCATTTTAAAAGACCTATGCAAGCTACAAACAGATGGCTCAGAACAGAGCCCTAGTGAGAATGTAGGCTAAGAACAGTGTACATAGAAGGATTCAGGAAACAGCTCTGAACAGATCCAGTCTGAGCAAATGTTACCACATCTTACAAGCAATAGCAAGTCAACAATTAAGTCCATGACAAAATAAACTCAAGTACCTTCTAGCATTAATAATTTGAAATACTATAGTTTTTCTCTAACAAGCCTTATGAATTCATAAAACAAGGCTTTTTTATCACAATGAAAATGCAATACTTCAGTTGTTAAAATCCCAATACTCTAAAAACAAACAAAAAACCCTTAAACTTATATGCAGTACATGATAAAAGTTGGGGTAAGTAAGCCCTCCCTTGGTAAATTTTCAAGGCAGAATTATAAGGAAATTCTAAAATCAAAACACTAATTGTTTTTTTTTCATTAAACATTTTTATTTGCCTACAATCTCGTTCAATATTTGATTTCTCCCTTCAGGTGTAGTCCCCATAAATCTCCCATCACCAGAGAGCCGTGCCCCACCTCTTAGGTGTAAGGAGAAAGCAGTCAGCACCTCTCCTGCAAACTCAGGCTAGGGTGCTAGAATGAGTAGACCACACCTCACAGGTCTGACCCATTTTGACTGGAAGTAGAAACTAAAAATCTAGCCCCCATGCCCACCCCAAGGCCTGGGTCTAGGCTAAGTCCCCCAGCACAACCCTGCCTGAGGCTTAGGTTGCTAGCAGGGGTCAGAGTAAGGGGAGTCTTGCTCTACCTGGTGTTTGGGGGTTGGGGTCTGGAGGTCTCGGGTCTAGAGGGAGCCATGGCCTACCCCTTTGGTGTCCAGAGGCAGTAGCCAGCACCTCTGCTATGGCTGGGTTGGGGGATCCCCACTCTGGTTTACTCCCACTTCTATCAGACCTCACTAGGGCTGAGAAAAGCAACAATCCAGCTGCAGACACACAGAAAAGAAGAAACAAAGGCTCTAAACACATAAATTACCTAGGTAGGATACAAATAATGTATGGTCAGACCCACAAGGGACAAGATTGTGAGACTTTAACTATAGAGATGATCTTTCACAGAGCTCCATCTATAATGTTTCAGGGCGCTGGGGAACCAAACTTCTGATTCAGAGATGCATTCAATGCTAGCAAAGTGTTCCAATGGGGAAGAAAAGCTACAGAGATGGGGCTGCAGTCTCATGGCAGAACTGCAAACTACAAGAGTGGCAAGAAACTGAACCAACCACCTACTGGAGTCTGTCCCCACCAGGGAACTTCACTGCCAATGGCTGGGAGTTGGTAGTCCAATCCCACATGCAAGAACTATAAGGCTCAGAAGCAGCACCACAGGACAGACAGGAGACAGTCAGCATGAATGAGGCGGCATGAATCCCAGTGATGACACAGATCTGGAGAAAAGGAGACAATTGCCTCCACCATAGGAAGGGCCACAACAAAGAAGACTAGAAAGAAATGCCATGCATGCTTGGACTAGCTACCACCACAAAGTTATCCCTGGAAGTTTAAGCAGCATTGGCTACTGTGTCTCAGGGTCCTGACCCAGGAAAAGGACATTACATGAGAAAAGGAATAGACCAAGTGAACAAGCATCAACCAATGACTTGCAGGGAGAGGGACATTAGCGCAACCAGAAGGGAGATGGGGGAGGGCAAAGATGGGGGCCATTTTTAAGGAGATCAATAACTATACAAATGAGAGCGAGGTTGTATGAAGAAAAAATATCTTAATGAAATAAATCTCCCATCACCACATCACTGTGAACAATCACCAAGGTCTCTGGTGCTCCTCTCTCCCCTGAATCAAAACACTAAATTTTCCAGTAACAACATTTAAATGAAATAGATTACATTCTCTTCACTAAGATTCAACCATACCACTTAGTTCTTGAGTGAGAAATATTTTAATAATGTACTGTTTATTAGTATTCAATATTTGGAATCAAGTTATAAAGCATGAAAGACCTAATTATGCTTACATTTGCATAATATAAATTTTATAAGCAGAAACCCTATAAAAAACAAAAATTGGAAAAGAACAGAGCAGAGCAGATAAAGGACAAGGCTGTCTCACTCCACAGTGAAGCACTGGAGCATATAGCCTAGTGACAGAACTGAAAACAGAAGTGATTATTTTCATTTATAAAAATAATCCAAAAAAAGAGCTAAAAATAAAAAAGAAAATGCTCTTCTACACAGAGCAGAAAGATAAGTAGGTAGGGGTAATGGTAGTTATCTTTTCTTTTGATACTGTTCGATTCTTTAAGCCATAGAAAGTCATTGTTTCTAAAAAGTTTAGAACTAAAGCTATGCCAATTAAAAATTATTTTTATTTACCTTTAACACATCAAATATGTAATACATACATTTTAGAAAATTCTTAAAGTATGAAACATTTTCAAGAAATGCAAGCATCAAATTTTTCTCAATTTATAGCATAATTAGTGTAGGAAAAGTTGTGAGAGGCATTTATTTTTCACAGAATCAAAATCTAGGTAAGCTGGTCAACCAACTACTTCACCCAAAAGCCCCCATGTCCATGACATAATCCTTGTAATTTATGAACACGTGACCTTCAGAGCAAAGAAACTCTGCAGGTGTACCTAAAGTAAAGAAACTTCCACTGGGGTGACCATCCTGAATGACTTAGACATTACACCCTTCCAGGGTCTTTGGGAGGGGTCAGAAATGCACAAGGACTCTGCCACTGCTGCAGCTTTGAAGGAAGAGGCTGAAGGTAGAAGCTTTCAGTCAAGGAACACAGCAGGCAAAGAACTTGTCAGTAAGAAGACAGAGACCAGTGCCCTAACACTGCAAGAAAGTATTATCTGTCACAATCCAGACAAGCAAAACCTATCTCCCCTCAGGACTCCAGGTAGAACACAGCTCTCTTACACCTTGATTGCAGTCTGAACAACACTCATACCAGACTTGTGACTTCAGAACTGTAATCAACGCATTACTCTAAAGCATTAAGTTCACGACAGAATAAAAAGCAAAGAGAAAACTTTAAAATAAAGAGGAAAAGATAATAGATACACACAAATATGTCTACTCACAAATTTGACAAAGATTTCTATGGAAGACTGGGTGCAGTGGTGCGCACCTGTAATCCTACTACTTGGGAAGCAGAGGCTAGGAATCACTTGAGTTCGCAGATTCGAGACTACGTAGAGCAACATAGTAAGACCTAGTCTCTAAAAAATAACCAGGCGTGGTGACATGCACCTGTAATCTCAGCTAGCTGGGAGGCCAAGGCTAGGGATCACTTGAGTCCACGGGTTCGGGACTATCCCGGGCAACACAATGAAACCTAGTCTCTAAAAAAAACAAAATAAAAAGATGTCTATGGGAAAGTGAAAAGTTATCAAAACATACTGAGACAGAAAATACTCACATTCTAAGTTTTCAATATAAAGGTTTTCAAATTCTCTCTCTATTTGACCAAATAGTTCCAAAAGTGTACTGCGAAGCGAGGAAGGCAGTTTAGAATCCTGCAGAAAAGAAAGATTTGATTTAAAATAAATATATGAATAACAGAATGAATGAATGTGAAAAACTGATATTAAGTACCAAGACACTTTCCCAAAGTGAATTATCATCTCTTAAAACTCTTCTATCTTTATATATTTTATTTCTTACATATAAAATGCTTAAAGAACTTAGTTTCACATTTCTACAGATGAAACTAAAACCAAAATTGTATAAATAGTTAACTGGGATAAAATGAAATTCAAGTATAAGTACTTCTTCAAATATTACCCACTTTTTTTCTTCTAAAGATAGAAAATAAATCTACCTTATTTAAAAAAAAAAAAAAACTTCCCAATTTGTAAAGAAGAAAGGCAATTTCCATTAATGCAACTGTTACAAATAGTTCTGTTATTTGGTACTATAAGTTACTTTTAATAGGCTATATACGAGCAGATGTGTTTTACAGAGTTTTTATGGTCAGTGTGCTTCCAGCAAAACTGGGTATTTCCTGTAAAACTATTCAGTCACTAAGATTGTTGTAAAAGGAAAAAACTGAACAATCTCACCCAGAAGAACACAACATATATGAGTTCAAAGAAACCACTGCTTCCATTTGCATCATGCTCTTCATCTGTTCATCTTCTTTATATATCTGTACTTACCTCAAGGGGACAATGCACAAAATCAACAGCGTGGCTTTTTATAGTATGCCCAAAGTGAATGGGATCCTAGGCACCAACTGTGTTCACAAGATTTATTTTCCAAGACACTGTCAATAACAGGAAACTAATACTGTCTATACTCCAAACTTACCTCCTGAGAACATGGCTTACATATACTATTTTGGATATGATTCACTTACTCCCAGCAAGTAGAATATTTTCAAGAAAATTCTTTTTTCTTTTTTTTTTTCTTTACAAAGAGACTAGATCTCACTATGTTGCTCCGGATAGTCTCGAACCTGCAGACTCAAGAGATCCCTAGCCTCAGTCCCCCAGGTAGCTGGGATTACAGGCACATGCCACCACACCCGGCTATTTTTTAGAGACGAGTTCTCACTATGTTGCCTGGGATAGTCTCGAACCGGGGGACTCAAGCAATCCCTGGCTTTGGCCTCCCAGAACTGGGATCACAGGTGCGTGCCACTGCACCCGGCCCTCAATAAAATTCTTAACAAATTATTTCCAAAATGTTTCAATCTCTAACTGCTGTCAGCTTAATTTTCTAAATGATTTCTCAAATTTATATGCAACACAATCTATTTACTATTCAATGAGTTAACAAATAAAAAAATGAAGATATAGAGTGTTCATTAAATGTTTTCAGATTAACTTCTTAGGAAAACAAATTTGAGGGAAACGGTCTCTAATAAAATTGGTATTAGTCATCTTTTGAAATCACAGATTGCTTACAAAGTAAACTTTTAAATTACTTAAAAATATATATGAAGCTACTTATTTAAAAGCAATCTGGCAGAACTAGAAATAACCTCACCATCCCTTTAAAATACCAAAGAAAGGCCAGGCACGGTGGCATGTGCTTGTAAGCGGCAGCCTAGGGAGTCACGGCCAGAACCAGGGATCATGGTTCGAGTCCTGCGGGGGCCAAGTAACAAGACCTAGTTCCAAAAAATACCTGGGGGTGGTGGCGCACAACTGTAATCCCAGCTACCTAGGAAGCTGAGACTGGGGATTGCTTGAGTCTGTGGTACCCCGGGCAACGTGAGTCTGCGCTTCCACAGGCAAAAATAACAAGACCTAGTCTCAAAAAAAATTAATTAATTAAAAATAAATATTTAACGCACCGCCTACCCCCTGTGGTCTTTGCACATTCTCTATTCTAAGAGTAGAGCCACATTCGTCCCACAGTTCTCAAGTGTCACTAGCCTGAGAATCCTTTCTGATTTCTATACAGGTCCCTCCTCTGTGTGTCCCAATTCCTAGTCACTTTATTGCCCAACTACTAAAACAGTGAATACACCACCTTAATATAAAATATAATTGTAACAGGAGACAAAACTGTTATATCAGTGTTAACTTTATGTTAATATAAAATAAACAATGAACAAACATAAAAAAATGAACAAACACAATCAAACAATGAACAAACATGTTCATAAAAAACAATCATGTATTGGAACATGTGATGAAATGAGAACTTTTCCACTAGAGGGCAAGAAGAGCCAAGTCGGAGAACTCCTTACAAAACTCCAGTTAACCTTTGGCAACAGTTCTCCTTTCTAACGCTGTTCAATTGCATAGATCCTAAATTGAGAGATGTCAAACTTCTGGTATTGAGAAAATGTATAATAAAAAAGCTATTGTGATCCAGCCACACCTTTAAACGAGCTAGCATTTTATTACACTAACACATAAATAAACCAGGCAGACTGCAATGTTCATATATAGAGGTCACAGTCCGGGAGGGCCTGGTGCTACACCGACTTAGCTCTTCTCTGTAAAAACAGACCACACCTCCCTACATTAATCACTGCTTCCTAAAATATTTCCAATTCATGAAACCAAAGCACATAAGATTACCATTAGATCATCCACACTATTCTTCATCTGTAATTTTGATGCTGTTGACCAACACCTGAAGAACACTGCTGTAAACTGGTCTAGAAATTAATAGTCTATTGTCCAACAGATGATAATAGGCCATTTGTGCTCTTCACTTAATGTACCATGCCAACTGCTCATATCAAACACCAACACTGTCTTCTAGAAAATGCTGGAGAGGCAAGATGAGGTTGCTGGGATAGCCCCTAAGCTGCTGAGGTGGGAGGATTCTGAAGTACATTCATAAAGGGTCACCAGAGAACTACCTACTTTTCTACATCACAATGGAGGACAGGAGATTAAGCAAAGAATACATTTCTTTTTTTTTTTTTTTTTTTTTTT
>PVHY01023358.1:0-21084 GCA_004024945.1 Uropsilus gracilis
TGATCTTTTGTGCTCTTCACCTCCCCTGCCTTCTTCCCCCTCCTCCTCTCTCGCTCCATGGTTCAGTCCCATTGGTTGTTTTCATTTTTTCTTATTTGTTTGTTTGATTTTCCCTATATCCCTCATATAAGTGAGACCATCCTGTACTTCTCTTTTTCTTTTTGACTTATTTCTGCTAATATGAGTCTTTCTAGTTCCAACCAGGTTGCTGCAAATGACATGTGTGGGGAGGAAAATTTAAACTCAGGAAGTTTGAGTGCAAAACCCCAGTGCTGAACAGATGTATTCACATATTAGCAGTTAAAAAGAGGGTCAAAGGGGAAAAATTCCTTATTTTTTTAAAGCAATTCTGAATTCTGAATGATAGAATTGGTGGTTGGGATAAACTTGGTAGAATTAGTGGAAGATTTAAGGTGAGAGAAATACTTAGACTAGATTTTAAGAGACAAACTGAACTTTCTGAAAACTGATATGCAAAGGGCATACCAGACAAGAAAACTACAAAATCCTTGATGTAATCCCACTAGATATGAAAATATACATGTATATTTAAATAAGTACTTATTTTTAATCACCACTGAGATTTCCTCTCCAACTTCTCATCTGTGAAAACTTGGATTAGATTATCTCTTAAGGCTATTGTAAAAAAAATAGACAAGATGTGTAAAATGTCTTACAAATTGTCTGACACAGATGTTACAGAAAGGTTGTTTTCATCTTTCTGCACTAATTCCTCTTTCCCATTCAAGTTCCCCTCTAAGAATTCATGCTCGTATCCTTATGATATGTTAATGGTTCTGAGAGACATTCCATTAAATCCGACCCTTTTCTCCATGAAATTGAAGAGAATATACTGACCAAGTGCTAAGAATAATGAAAAAATCAGGAATGTCTTTAATTTCAAAGTACAAGTCTGAATAATTTTAAGGGGTATAATTTTAGGTGAGCTATGGTATCTACATAGAGAGGAAAATATGTGGCACTAAGAAATGAATAGGAAGTATTTTGTGTAGACTATTCAGGTTGAAATGGTCAGTAAAGCTTTCCTAAAGGAAAGGTTATGTCAACTATAACCTTAAAAGTCAGTAGACATCAACTAAATGACTGTTATTCCAGTTAGGTCATAGGTCAAGATTCAAGGTTTGAATCTTGAACATAGACAGTGCTAAATGTCTGAAGTCATTATTTATTGTTAAAGGAGTGAGTGGCATAAGTAATTCTAAAATACCCAACAACCTACACCCTTGTCAAAGATTGTGGACTGACAAGTTAATGTGGTCAGCTTTTGGTTGGTAGTGCTCACTTAGTGATAAGGGCTCATAGGCCAGTCATACTTCACAAATCTTAATAAATACACCTGAAGTCAAGTTCACTTTATTTCACATTTGCCTCCACTTCTCCTGGAGCTTTAAATATTGACCCATTTCACATTTCAGCCAAACTCCAAATTTTTCATAGTAATTAGTTTCTTATTTTCATTTGATGGCATGAGGTACCTTAATAAATTAGGTTCTGGATAAAAGGGATGGTAATGATTAAAGTCAGAGGGGGAAATGTCATGATTTTCCAGTAGTATCAAATATTTCTGGTTGCATATATCATTTCTAATATTAGCTTTTCCCATATACATGTCTTCTACCTTTTCTTGTTAGATAAATTCACATGATTTATCTGGTCAAGTAGCTAAAACTACTAAAGATTTATGTAGACTCTAGGAAAGATTATGAAAACACAATCCTGCTAGGATTAAACATACGAGCCATTCAGAGAAAAATACAAAGAAAGGTTGTCATCAGATACTTGAGTTTATTTAAATATGGAGAGTAGGACCCAAGAAGAGATCTACAATTGTTTACAAAAACAAAAACAAAAACAAAACTAAAGCCTTCAACTACTTAGCAAACTGAACCTCACCTGTGTAAGTGAGAACTATTCTGTACTTCATGCTTACAAGAGAGAAGAAATTTCCAAAGGGCACTTCCAAAAAAGCCTTACTCCCAGTGCAGATATGGAAAATTGAAGGTCAATTCCTGGGATATATCACAGAAATCCCAATAGCATCATTGCATCAAGTTGGAAAACCACATAAAAATACTGACCTTAAGTTTTATGTTTTGTTTGTTCAATTTTTTGGAAGGAAACCCTACTCCCTGGTGAAATCCAGTAACCCCTGGAGCATGAATGCACTGAATGTATCCAAGAGCAATAAAAGGTATTGACACTGTTGGAGAATGTAGGCAGCATCATCTCAGAGAAACTTGTCTTAAAGTCACAGACTATTAGAAGAATCAGCGGGAAGAGGAGGTGAGGCCTAGGAAGAACTACATTGAACAATAGTAACTTCACAAAAAGATGCACCCTCAAGGACCATTAAGAAAGAGAACAGGATAAAAACATTTTTTGTCTACAGCAAATGACCCAGAACCTGCTTGTATGTGTATAAGTGCTAGTGTGTATATGTGTGTGTGTGTGCATGTCCAAGTGTGTGTGAGGTGGGAAAGGAGGAGAGAACATTTATGGTTCACATTTTCATCATGGAAGGATGAGTAAAATTCTGGAGCACATGTGAGAGCCTAAGCATGAAGACTCTGAGCAAATGACAAGGATATGGTGTTTGTTGTGCTGTTTCAGAGTTCATGTTCTCTCTAATGAGTCTGAACAATTGCAGAATAAAATCTGCATTAGATGGAAGAAGCTTGCTATGGTTAAGAGAGAACTTTGTTTTAGCCACAGAATATGATCCTGAGAAACTAAAGGGAAAGAGTCTACTTCCATATCTAAAAGGAGAAAGGAAAGAAAGGACATAAGGTAAATGAGAAGAAAGAGAAAATTTAGTTAAATGAGAATTACAAGCAAGTACAAAGCTTTCTGAATTTTAAATCTCAGTGGCTTTCCTAAATCCTACTTCAATTAGGTCTCTTCTTGTTCCAAAAGCACATGGAGAAATTCTTACAACATCTTAGATGATAGGTTGTAGGGAAATTAAGCTAGAAAATAAATAAATGCAATACAATGAGAGTTTGGTCTCACAGAATAATAGAGGTAGCTGCAACTGGAAATCAAGTATCTAGAAAAATAGAGCATCATTAAGGAATCGTCACACCCTAGCAAGCTGGTGCTCCAATTGTTTTTTCATAGTTGTCATTTATAGTTGCTCCATCTCTTTCTGTTTCAGCATCAGCTACTTGCAGTTCAGTCACATAAACTGATTTCTATTCTCCTCAGGACTTCTGCTTTCTGTGGCTTCTGTTACAACATAACTCCCATGTATGTCTTCTTTATCATTTTCACCTATTACATTTTAGAACCTAATCCAAATGGAAAATTTTGATCCATAAACAAAAAAATTCTGTCTTTCCAGCTGTGGTCAGTGGATAATTCACAATACAACTGATCTGTGACGCATCAAAACTTTTTTTTGTGTGTGAGTTATCCAACTGTTTTGCCCATTTTCATTTGAGATGTTTGTCTTTTATTATTACTATATTCAATTTTTTTCTATAGTCTATTATTGGATATATATATATATATATATATATACTTCAGTCTGTGACATATCTTTTAATTCTGTATTATGCCTAGTAATTTTTATTTTCATGAAGCCTATTTTATTAAATGTTTAAAGTTTATTGCATTTTGAATGTTTATAAAGATACCTTTATCTTTTTCAAACTAATTGAATTCTTCAGTTTTGTTCTAGAAGTCTTATACTTTTAGCTTCTCCATATGAATTATTTAAATGGATTTTTGGGCAGTAGATCAGGTACATGTCAAAGTTCACATTTTCCCATTATATTCTTTAAGTTGTTCCAGTGTCACTTATTATGAAGACTTTCCTTACTACATTGAAATTTCCTTATTCCAAGTTAAAAGCCATTTGAAAATATCCATGTGCACAATGTCTGTATTCTCTATTTTCATATTATATATTGATTTATCTGTCTGTCCTCAACCCATTGATAATTTACCTTATTCTTTCACTTATGTAAAGTTTTGAAGTCATAAATGAGATAGAGGAGACTCTATCCCATACAACATGGTAGGATAAGGATTGGCTCATTCTGTCCACTAAACATAACTAGAAAAAAAAAAGGAAAACGACACAAAATTGCCTACCAAGGCTGTAGAGCACCAGCCTGGGCCTCACAGAGCTTTGCTGTTTATCAGGGACCCTTAAAATTATTTGGTGAGCACCCCAATTCTAAACCTGGTTGAAAACTTCTCAGGAGTGGACAAAGGCTTGATTCACACACCTACAGGACCTAGGTACCCCTGATACACTCAAACTTATGGTGCCTCCAAAAATACCAGAAATCCAGTCTAAGCCTTTCAAGGTTTTGCTTTACTTGTAGTATTTTTTAACAATTATTTAGTGAGCACCACTGACATTAAGCCCAGCTGCAAACCCATTGAGAGAAGACAGGGACCCAAGTCATAAACTTATAGAACCACAGGATCCCAGGCTAATGAGGCAATATAAGTCACTTAGCTCCATATATATAACGAACAAGAAATAGAAATTGAGTACTTAAGTGAGAAAGTAAAGGAACTGAAAGATATAAAAGGACGAATTAAAGATTAAAAACTTGGTAGAAACCTATGAAAGTAGACAAGAATAAATGGAGAACTGAGTCATTGAATTTGAAGAAAATAATGCCTAAAAGGTTCAGTTGGGAATAGAAATACAAACACATATTAAAAAAATAAATAAACACTGAGAATTATCTAGATTAATTAGAAAAGATAAAAGAACAATGAATAGTCTAGAAATGGAAGGGAGCAGAAAACTTATTCAAAAGAAACAACAGAAGAAAACTTTCCTCATCTGGAAAAAGATCTAATACACAAGTTCAAATCTTCAAAGACAAACTTATAGCTACCTTTTTCAAAGTCATCCAAAATGTTAAGAAATAAGGAATGCTTTCAAACATG
Source organism: Uropsilus gracilis (assembly GCA_004024945.1). NCBI lineage: Eukaryota > Metazoa > Chordata > Mammalia > Eulipotyphla > Talpidae > Uropsilus > Uropsilus gracilis. The sequence goes on from PVHY01023358.1 coordinate 4,933, forward strand.
ATATGAGAACAGTATTAATTGATTCCAAAAGCAAAGTCATCAAAAACTAAATAACCAAACTAATGAAACAAAATCAAGATCTAGAGACCAATGTACCTAAGAAACATAGACATAAAAATATTCAAAGAAAAATCTTGGCAAGTTAAATTATAAATGCATTAAATTGCATCATGTCCAAGTGGAATTTATTTTAGGGGTTTAAGTATTCTTGAACTATTGTCAACATCTGAAAAATTGATCAGTGCAATTCACCACATCAACAAAAAGGTAAGGTAAAAATAGTCTAATTATATAAACAAATGCACAGTAAACATTTATAAAGGCCAAAAAATAAGTATATGTGAACTATATCTCAGTAGAATAAAGGCAACACAGGACTAAACCACGGTATACATTATCCTAAATGACAAAATCTTAAAGTTTCCTCTAAGATCTAGTATAAGGCAACTTTTCATCTAAGATATAGTATAAGGCAAGAATCTAGTATACCGCTATTCTTCATCATATAATTGCAGTTCTTTTAGAGCAATTGGGCAAGAGAAATATACTAAAAGAATATAAAATAGAAAGAAAGAAGCAAAACTATGAAAATTTTCAGATGATATGAAAACATACATAGACTGCTTAGTTTTCCACTATTAGAACAGTAAATCAGCATACTGAAATGGCAAGCTACAAAAACAATTTACAAAAATCAGTTGCATTCCTATATCATACAATCAAATAAAAGAAAAATAAACTTAAAAAATCAATCCCAGTCACAATCACATCAAAGTGAATCATATGCCTAGGAGTAAGTTTTTAAAAGGAGGTGTAAAACCTGTATAATGAAAATTAAGGTAAAGTTATTGTTGATATGAATAAAGATGACACCGAAAATGGAAAGCTATTCTCTGATCATATAATGGAAGAATTTAACATTGTCAAGATTGACATAGAACCCAAAGCAATGTACAAATTCAATGTAATTCCTCATCATTTTTCAAAATACTCCAAATAGCCAAAATAATCATGACAAAAATAATAGAAAGAACAGGTGCTATCACATACCCAGACCTCAAACTATATTACTAAGCTAGTCAATGTGCATATATATATATAAAATATGTATGTACTTTATATATATGTACTATATATACTCATATATATGATATATATGATTGTAAATGATATATGTGATTTGTGGTGACAAAGGGAGTACAGAAATAAAAGACCAGGTCATGCGGAGTATATACTAGAAAATAAAATTATCCTCAATGGATGGTCATGGGAAAACTGAACATTCACAAGCTAAAGAATTACACTAGAACAGATCTCATACAACATACAAAAATTTACCAAAATGGGGTAAAAATTTGAATATAGGACTTGAAACCTTAAAATACATGGAACTAATTAGGTCAAATCATTCCATGACATTGTATTCAACGGCATTTTTGTGAATTTATCCCCAATGGCAAGGGAACAAAGTTAAATGTAAACAAATAGCAACAAAAAGCTTCTGAACAATGAAGGAACTGAGCACTAAAACAAACAGCAACCCTATGATATGAGAGGAAGTATCTACACATCATATATCTGAAAAAGGGCTGTATCCAAAAAAATCATGAAGAACTCATATAAACAACTCAACTAAAAGAAAACAGAGAATCCAGTTAAAGCAATGAACCAAAGAGTTAGATACCACTTAAGAAAGCCAAAAGGCACATGAAAAAAATGGCCATCATCATTAACATCGGGGAAATGTAAATAAGAACCAGAGTGAGTTACCATATGGAATGATCCCATATCAAAAAGATGAACACAAGTATTAGTAAACATATAAAGAAAAATAACCTCACACATTCTGCATGGGAATGTAGCTAATTTCAATGCTTATTGAAAAAGAGTCTGGGGTTTTTTCAAATTATTAAAATGTATATCTACCACAATCCAGCAATTCTACTCTTATGTATCTCTAAAAGAGTGCAAAACAGTAACTCTGATGGATATGTTCATTGTAGCGCTATTTACAATAGTCATGTTATGGAACACCTAAGGACAAATAAGTGGTTTAGAAAAATGTAGTGTATATACACACTGATATAATTCAGCTGTGAAAGAAAATGAACACTTGCCATTTGCAATATGTTTGGAACTATACTAAGTACAATCATTCAGAAGTGAAAGACAATAAGTAGGTGTTTTCTCTCATATATAAAATATATAAGAACAAATCATAACAAAAACAAATCTTAGACTTTTTTAAAAAATCACACTACAGGAACAATGTGAGAAGGCTGAGAAAAAAGAGTAGGGGTGTTGAGGAAACTGGGCTACTACATACAAAAGAATGAAACTAGACTATCTCACACCATACAAAAAAAAATCAAGTGAAAAATGACTTGAAAGTAAGACCTAAACTACAAAGTATATAAAAGAAAACATAAGTAAAACACTCCATGACATTAATCTCAGAAATATCTTTGAATTTCCTCATTTGAGAAGTGTCTTTTTAGTCCTCCCCATTTTTAGTGAGTTTTTTCTTGTCTTGTTTTTCTTAAATTTTGCAGGTTCTTTGTGAACCTTTGTTATCAGGCCCTTTTCACTTGTATGGAGGGTAAAAATTTTCTCTGACTTTGTTGGGTCTTTCTTGATTTGGTTGTTGTCTCTTTTGCTGTACAAAAGCTTTTTTTTGTGATGTATGTAGTCCTAGCTGTTTATGTTTTCTTTCATTTTTGCAACATCTGTAGATGTGTCTTGTTGTGGATTTCTGTGTAACTACAAATGTCAATAGGCATATGAAAAAAATGCTCAACATCACTAATAATCAGGGAAAGGCAAATCAAAACCACTCTAAGATGCTATCTTACACCAGTAAAAATGGCCTTTATAAAAAAAAAAACGGGCATCAATAAGTGCTGGCATGGATGCAAAGAGAAAGGAATACTTTTACATTACTTACATTTGGGAGTGAAAGCTGGTTCAGCCACTATGGAAAGCTATGTGGAGTATCCTCAAATTACTGAAAATAGAGCTATCATTTGACCCAGTGGTCCCACTACTGGGAATCTACCCAAGGGAAACAAAACATTAACTCACAAGGACACTTGTATTTTATCACAGCACTATTCGCAATTGCCAGCACATGGAAACAACCCAAATGCCCCAAAACTGATGAATAGTTAAAAAATATGTGGTATATTTGTGCAGTGGAATACTATTCAGCAATCAAAGAAGACAAACTTAGGTCAGTCACAGTAACATGGATGGAGCTAAAAGGAATCATGTTAGCGGAAATAAGCCTGAAAGAAAAAGACAAACATGGGATGATCTCACTTATATAAGGGATATAGGGAAAACAAACAAATGAACAAGAAAAAATGAAAAGTGCCAACAGAACTGAAGCATAGATCAAAGGGGGGGAGGAGAGTAAAATTGGGGGAGGGAGAGGTTACAAGATATTAAGATGTTTCACAGTTTATAAGGTGGTGGGAGAATCCCAGGGTAGACAATGATGTGAAAAATATATGTGTATAGATCCTGACTGCCAACAGCTTCCACCCCAAAGCCCAGCTTGCGTGGGCTGAGGCTCACGGCAACTGAGTCTCACCAGGGACAGGGAACCACGACTCCCTCGGCCACCGCACCACTAGCTGGGTGAGGTCTTCACATAAGTCAGGTGAGGTCTCCTCTCTGACTGCCCCTAAGGCAGCACCTGGTTGCCAAGGAAACAGTCCTGGGAGAAAGGGGGAGGACTGCAATTTGCAACTGAAAGAAGCCTGGCCTGCCAGGTTAGGGCTGAACTGAGTGTGTTTGAACTAGGGGTGCCTTCCCAGCCGCAGGGGCTGGGACAGCTATCCTGACTGCCAACAGCTTCCACCCCAAAGCGTGTAGCACTTTGCCGCGTAGCAAACTCAGAAAACAAGGATACTCACTACCAGAAGCACATAGGCAAAGTTAAACACAACTATATGGATTTCAACATGCCTCATACTACAGCAGTAGTCACCCAATATGTAGAGCAGATCCGAAAGGAAAACACAGGAAGGAAGAAGAACATAAATACTCAAGCAAGCCCTAAGAAAAATAACTCACCACCAAAGGATAAACAATTTGAAGAAATCAACTTGGATGACATGGAAGAAATGCTCCATATGTCAGACAAAGAATTCAGAATCAAAGTGATGAAGGCATTCAAAGAGTCCAAGGAAGAGGGGGCGAAAAGGGAAAGCAAAAGGGAAGAAGCATTCAATGAATTAAGAGAAGTAGTAGAAAAATGTAAGCAAGAATGCAGTAAAATGGGCAACATCATCAACATACAGAAAAACGAAATTGAAACACTAAATAAGAAACTACAGGAGATGCAATGCATAAAATGAGAAATAGAAGAACTCAAGAATGCAGAGAAGAGCCAGGAAAGCAGATTAGAACAAATAGAGGAAAGAATCACACACTAGAGGATACAGAAGTAGAGAGAATGTAGAGAGGATACAGAAGTAAAGAGAAAAAGAGAGAAAAGCAGAATAAGAAAACAGAAGAAAAAAATAAGAGATCTGTCAGATACCCTAAAGAAAACAAATATAAGAGTAATTGGAATACCAGAAGGGGAAGAGAAAGACATTGGATCTGAAAGGCTCTTCAATGAAATAATGGAGGAAAATTTCCCAAATCTGAAGAAAGAAATGAAAATAGACATATAAGAAGCAAAAAGGACACCAAACTACTTTAATGAAAGAAGAAACACAGCAAGACACATCATAGTAAAACTTACAAAAGTTAAAGATAAAGAAAAAATTATGAGAATAACAAGAGAGAGGAAGCAGTTAACCTACAAAGGAAAACCGATCAGACTGACCTCAGATTTCTCAGAGGAGACAATCCAGGCAAGGAGAGAATGGCCTCACATCTTCAAAACACTCCAAGACAAAAAGTGTCAACCAAGAACACTCTACCCAGCAAAGCTGTCCTTCCTTTATGAAGTAAAAACCAGAACCTTCTCAGACAAACAAAGCCTACAGAAATTTGCCACACCAAACCTCCTCTCCAAGAAATCCTGAAAGAAGCACTAAGAGCGAAACCTGCAGAAGAATAAAAGGAATGAACAATTAAAAAAAAAAAAGAAAGAACAAACCAAAACAGAACCCCAAATGACCACCAGGGATCCATTGTTGGATCCTAGAACATCAATAATTACTCTAAATGTCAATGGGCTAAACTCATCAATCAAAAGACATAGAGTTGCAGACTGGAATAAAAGACAGAACCCAACATTCTGTTGCCTCCAAGAAACACATCTGATCCTGAAAGACAAGCATAGATTGAAGGTACAAGGATGGAAAACAATTCTACAAGCAAATGGACCCAAAAAAAGGCAGGAGTAGCCATCCTTATATAGGACAAAGCAGATTTCAAAATTAAAAAAGTAACAAAGGATAAAGATGGCCACTACCTAATGGTTCAAGGGTCAATCAACCAAAAAGACTTAACAATTATTAATATATACTCACCAAAAGAGGGAGCACCAACATTTATAAGACAGCTACTAAGAGAGCTGAAACCAAATACAAATGAAAACACATATGTAGTAGGAGATTTCAACACGCCACTCTCAACACAGGACAGATCAAAAAAACAAAAGCTACACAAGGACACAAAAGCCTTAAAATGGACCTAATACACATGTACAGGATGCTACATCCACAAGGAACAGAATACACCTTCTTCTCAAATGCACATGGATCCTTCTCTAAAATTGATCATATACTAGGCCACAAGGCAAACATCAATAAATACACAAAGATTAAAATAATGCCAACCATTTTTTCAGATCACAAGGGCATCAAACTAGAAATCAACAACGAAAAGGAAGTAAGAAGAACACCTAACGCTTGGAGACTGAACAATATGCTTCTAAAGAAAGAATGGGTAAATGAAGATTAAAGAAGGAATTAAAACTTACTTAGAAATAAACGACAAAGAAGACACAGCATTCCAAAATGTCTGGGATGCAGCAAAAGCATATCTAAGAGGAAGGTTCATAGCAATACAGGCCGACATCAAAAACCAAGAAAATAACCAAAAAAACAACCTAATCTACCAACTTGAAAAATTAAAAAAAAGAGCAACAGAAAAACCCCAAATCCAGCAGAAGACAAGAAATAACAAAAATAAAAGAAGAAATAATCTAGAAGCCAAAAAGACTATCCAAAAGATTAATGAAACCCAAAGCTGGTTCTTTGAAAAAAATAAACAAAATTGATAAGCCCCTTGCAAAGCTCACAAAAGAAAGAAGAGAGAAAATTCTAATAAACAGAATCACAGGTGAAAGAGGAGAAATTACATCAGACACACAAAAGAAATCCAAAGGATAATAAGAGATTATTATGAATAACTATATGGAAATAAATACAACAACTTGGAAGAGATGGATAGATTCTTAGAAAGATAAAACTCCCCAAAATTAAACAAAGAAGATATAGAGAACTTAAATAAACCAATCACAAGCAGCAAAATTGAAGCAGTCATCAAAACTCTACCTAAAAACAAGAGCCCAGGACCTGATGGCTTTACAAATGAATTCTACCAGACATTCAAAGATGAAATAATGCCCGCGCTACTAAAGCTTTTCCAAAAAATTGAGAAAGAAGGAAAACTGCCAATCACATTCTATGAAGCAAACATCACACTCATACCAAAACCAAGTAAGAACAACACCAAGAAAGAAAACTATAGACCAATATCCTTAATGAACACAGATGCAAAAATCTTAAACAAAATTCTGGCAAACCGAATCCAATGATGCATTAAGAGCATCATTCATTTTGACCAAGTGGGATTTATCCAAGGGGCACAAGGATGGTTCAACATCTGGAAATCAATTAACATAATCCACCACATCAACAAAGAGAAAAACAAAAACCACATGATCATATCAATAGATGCAGAGAAAGCATTTGACAAAGTAGAGCATCCATTCATGATAAAAGCCCTGGAAAAACTGGGTATTAAAAAAACTTATCTCAACATAATAAAAGCCATCTATGACAAACCTACAGCAAATATCATCCTAAATGGAGAAAAACTAAAAGCATTCCAGCTGAGATCTGGAACTAGGCAAGGATGCCCACTCTCCCCACTACTCTTTAACATTGTATTGGAAGTTCAAGCTAGGGCAATAAGGCAAGAGAAAAGCATAAAAGGGATACAAATAGGTAAAGAGGAACTAAAGCTATCATTATATGCAGATGATATGATTCTCTACATAGATGACCCCAAAAAATCCACAGAAAGATTACTTGAAATAAACCAGTTCGGTAAGGTAGCTGGATACAAAATCAACACACAGAAGTTGGTAGCTTTCCTATATGCAAAAAGTCAAATAGAAGAAGAAGAAATCAGAAAAATCATCCAATTTACCATCGCACCAAAAAAAATTAAGTATTTGGGAATAAACCTAACAAAAAATGTTAAAGAACTATACAAAGAAAATTTTAAAACACTCCTAAAAGAGATAGAAGAAGATGTATGGAAATGGAAAGACATATCCTGTTCATGGATTGGAAGAATTAATATTATCAAAATGACCATCTTACCTAAGGCAATCTACAGATTCAATGCAATCCCAATAAAAATCCCAATGACATTTTTTAAAGACATAGAACAAAAATTACTGAAATTCATATGGAATAACAAAAGACCTCGAATATCCAAAACCTCCTGACCAGAAAAAAAGAGAATGGGGGTATTACAATTCCAAACTTTAAACTATACTACAAAGCATTAATAATTAAAACAGCATGGTATTGGTACAAAAACAGACAGTCAGATCAATGGAACAGAAGTTAGTACCCTGAAATAAAACCACACATATATAGTCAACTAATCTTCAATAAAGGTGTGAAAAACTTACCTTGGAACAAGGATAGCCTCTTCAATAAATGGTGCTAGGAAAATTGGACTAAGACATCCAAAAAAATGGACCAAGAAATCTCCCTTACCCCATGTACAAAAATAAACTCAAAATGGATAAGAGACTTAGAGGTCAGACCTGAAACCATAGCATACATTGAGGAAAACTTGGGCAAAACTCTCCATGAACTACGGTTCAGAAATCCCTTTCTGGAAACATCTATCGATGGCAAAAAATGAAAAAAAACATAAACAGATGGGACTACATCAAACTAAAAAGCTTCTGTACAGCAAAAGAGACAACAGAAAAAACTAAAAGATGCCCAACCGAATGGGGAAAAAAATCTTTGCCCTCCACATGAGTGACAAGGGTTTAATAACGAAGATCCACAAGGAACTAACACAACTAAACAAAATCAAAACAAAAAGCCCAATCAAAAAATGGGGAGAAGAACTAAAAAGACACTTTTCCAAAGAGGAAATACAAATGGCCAATAGGCACATGAAAAACTGCTCAACTTTGCTAGTAATAAGAGAAATGCAAATCAAAACAACAATGAGATACCACCTTACACCAGTAAGAATGGCCCACATCCAAAGAACAGACAACAAGAATTGCTGGCGAGGATATGGAGAGAAAGGAACACTACTATACTGTTGGTGGGAATGTAAACTAGTCCAACCACTATGGAAAGCTGTATGGAGGACTCTCAAGTTAATGAAAATGGAATTACCATTTGACCCAGCAATTGCCCTCTTGGGAATCTACCCAAAAGATACCTATATGTGGGTACAAAGGGACACCTGTGCTCGGATGTTTACTGCAGTACAATTTATTATTGCAAGGATATGGAAGCAACCTAAATGCCCCAAAACAGATGACTAGATGAAAAAAATGTGGTACATATACACAATGGAATATTACTCATCAATTAAAAATGACAAATTTGACGATTTCATAACAACATGGATGTACTTAGAAGGAATCATATTAGCAGAAATAAGTCAAGAAGAAAAAGACAGAAACCAAATGACTTCACTAACATAAGGGATACAGTGAAAAAATAAACAAAAGACTTGGGGAAAAGTCAAAACAAAAAGCACCAAACTGAAGAGCACAACTTTGAGCAGGAGGGAAAGGGGGAGGGGGGAGGGGAGGGGGAGTAAACCCTGGGGATTACAATGTTGTGAAATTTATATATAAATAAAAAAAATCTGGTAATAATAAAAAAAGAAAATAAATATATATGTGTATACAAATAAATAAAATGATTCATAATTAAAAAATAAAGAAATCACTGAAGATTAATCTCTAGAGTGCAAGGAAAACAAAGGTAATTATAGTTGGAACTATATCATGCTAAAATGCTTCTATACAGCAAAAGAGACAGCAACTAAAATGAAGCAACACCCTAATGAATGTGGAAAACATATGCACACCATACAATTGATAAGGGACTGATACCCAAAATCTACAAAGCGCTTACACAACACAACAAAATTAAAACAAATAACACAATCCAAAAAATGGTCATCAGAGCTGAAAAAAAAAACAAAACACTTTTCCAAAGAAGAAATGCAAATAGCTACCAGACATGAAAAAACTGTTCAACCTCACTTACTGTCAGGGAAATGAAAATCAAAACCAAAATGAGATACTATTTCACACTGGTGAGGATGGTCCATATACCAAACCAAAACCCAAATCAAAACAACAAATGCTGGTGAGGATGTGGACAAAAAGGAACACTCTTACGCTTCTAGTGAGAATACAAGCCAGTCCAGCCACTATGCAAAGCTGTGTGGTTTCCTTAAAACAGTAAAAATGGATATACCATATGATCCAGTGATTTCATTACACAAGGATCACAAAAACATTAATCTGAAATGAAATCTGCACTCTCTCCTACATTCATTGCAGCACTATTTACAAAAGTTAAGATATGGAAACAACCTAAATGCCCCCCAAAAGATGAATGGACCAAGAAGTTGTGGTATATATACATAAGGAAAACTGGTCAGCAAACACAAAAGATAGACTCATGCCATTTATGGCAACATGGAAGGAACAGGAAAGGATTATTCTTAAGCAAAATAAGTCATAAGGAAAAAGAGAACTATCAGATGATTTCACCTATAGGAAAAATTTAGGAAAACTGAAGGAAAAAGTCAAAAAAAATACAAACCTTGAAAACTGGTCATAGATCTTAGGCATAATAGGTAGGAGGGGAGGAGAGAGGCCAAAACAGAGGAGGAAAAGGCATAAGGGATCCGAAATTATTCACAGATGCTATGGTGGTGGGGGAGCTATGGGGGAGAAATCAAATATTGTACAAAAATAAACAAAATGAACAATAATGTAAGAAGATAAATTACTTAAAAATAAAATAAAATAATTACTAGAGGCACTTCTTTATACGAAAATTATTGTAGAGCACCAGTTTAAAAAATGGAAAGGAGCTCAAAATAACATATTGGTAAATGCAACTGATTAGTCTTTTCTGCAAGGGCTCTTTAAAATGTGTTTGGAAATGCAAGAAAAGCATAACTGATGGAGTTTTCAGCATTCGTAAACATAAGAAAACTAAAGCATAAGACTGATAAAGTGGGGAGGTTACAGGGACCTATCTGGTTGTTAAATTTCTACATTCCTGGTGAGGCAAAATTTGACCTAAACAGATAGTAAAAAATGGATATTATATATTGCAATTTCAAGAACAACTATTTAAAAACCATACCAAAAATGGAATAAGATATGTGTGAATTTAAAGATGAAGTACTAACAGGAGGGAATAAGCAAAAGGATAAAAAATCAAACAGGTATGCATGAATCCAAATATAATAATCACATTAAATATAAATGGTCAAAGCATACTACTAAAAGACAGAAATTGTGGAAATAACTTTTCTATAAACCCCCCAATGTCTGGAGAGCCCAGGAGGGGGACTGGTGGGGTTTAGCCACATCTACTAGCGGGTGGTTGTTGCATGGGGCAGCTATATGCAGCCAGGATTGGCCAAGGCATGTTTCCCCTAGCCCCCACCTCAGGGGTGGGGGGGACCTGGGAGGGTGCATGTCCAGTAATCTGGGCCCTGACCTCATGCAGGGAGGTACCAGTGCACTAGCATGTGGGAGGTGGGAAGTGCCCCTTTCATTTCACTCTCACCCAAGCTAATCTTCAGGACAAAGAAGAACATACATAATACAAACCCCACATAGAATGGATGAGGGACCAGGTAAAAATCCAGCCCACAAGCCTGAGCTGGACAAAGCAGATGGACAATTGAGAGAACCAGTGCATGCGAGACAGGGGAAATAACTATGGAAACACGATGTCATGAGGTGCAACTACAAGCTCCCTGGGTCCAGAAGACCCAAGATTTCATTCGGAGATGCCTTTTAAAAGACCAAGGCGCCCCTCCCCACACTACGGGAGAGGAAAAGAGGGTTAAGAACGTGGGGGCATTGGCCCCACAGCAGGACTGCAAAGTGAGACAGAGGAAATGATCTATAATGGCCACCCATATATGCCTGTATCCACAGAGAAACTTCTTCACCAACACTGATTCACCAAATCTGATGTCAGCAGCAGCAGCAAAGCAACAGAGATGGGATTGGAGCAATCAACCTCCAACGAGAGAGTATGGACAGACCACAAATAGATATAGACTGGCCGCCCAATGCAAACTTACCAGCAAAGTTCGCCTGATTCCAACAACACTCAGTGAAGCACACTGTCACAGTGAAAGCACCCAGTGAAAGCACACTGTCCATCACCCAGTGAAAGCACACTGTCACAGGAAAGAAAGAGACTAATGGACTTAGCACAAACTAGTAAACAACAGAGAATGGAGTCTGAAAGAATGGAGGGGGCACCAGAGCGAGATAGTAGGGATAGGTATCCCAAGAACCATTTACAGAGGTTATGATTTAAAGAATAAAAATAAATAAATAAATAAAAATAAGATAAAAGCATGAAAAAGATAAAATAAAATTATTTTACCAAGATTAAGAAATGATTTTAAATAACTTTAAATTAATTCAAATTGACAATTAAAAGGCAATAAGATAATTAAATCTAGGTAAATTTTTAAATTGTTATTAATATTAAATTATATAAATACATATTTTAAAATAATCCCAAATAAATGTATCTGAATATATCAATCCCTTTCTAGTTTGGAGTTTTGGTCCTTGGAGGCAAATAATCTTAAAAAAAGAAAAGAAACTTGTTTCATAAATAGTGATATAGAATACCATTGCACAGAATTTGAATGTCAAAATTAAACAAGACTTATAGTAACACTATTGGCAATGAGGTAGAACAATTAAAACATTCATCCATTGCTCGTGTGGTTTTAAATGGTAGTATTCCTTTGAGTAGTGGTTTGGCACTAAAACTAAAACACACACCTATACAGAAGAAATGAGTTCACCTGCCTAAAAAAACCAAAAAAACAAACAAAAAAAACCCCTCATAAATGAATAGAGCAATTTTATTCATAATAGCCAAATGTATAATATATTGTTTTGGTTCATATAGTGGACTATGACACAACCAAAACATTTATAACTCACAACTGATATACATAGGTGAAATATCAAAAAATTACACTGCTATATTCTACTTTCATGAAGTTCAGGAAATTTCTGGGATGTTGACAATTTCTAAATCTTAGAAAATGGGTGATGGTCACATTGGTGTATAAATAGATAAAAACTCACTGAGTTGTACACTTAAAAATTCTGCACTTTGCATTAATTATTCCTGAAAAAAAAAAAAGAAAGTAATAGAAAAATAAGAGAATAGAAATCTGTCCAGGAGTTGGAGATTACAACTGGAGATTCAAAATAGTAAAAATATTTTCTTTCTTTTCTTTGTCTTTCTACTCTTTGTGGTTGTATATTAAGACAGAGAGTCCTTTTTATTAAAAGAGACTCCCTAGAAATTCTACTAGAATTAATTTGAGACTAGAGGAGGGAGATTAGAGCAGATGCATGAAACATCTTTAAGGTATAAAAGAAGGCTAACTTTATAAGGGGATAATAGCACTGGGGTATCCAAGGTCAATGTTTTAGGTTTTATTGGGAATTCCAATTATCTCTTGACCTAATCTCAGGGAATTGGTGATGCAGCTCTAACCACAAATACTTGTTGGTGAGTATTTGTGAACTTGAGTTTCCAGTAATATTTCTCTCATTTTAAACCAAGATTTCTAAATTTTTATATTATTTTCTCACACCATTGTTGCTTTTTGTATAGCATTTAGTTTCTTCACTCTGCTTAATCCCCATAAATCTTCTACTACCATATCAGATGATATCCCTTTTAGAAGGAATTATAGGGAAACTGAACAAAGGGTCAATAAAGGACAGTTTCTAATTGAATCAAAATTTAAGAAATACATTTCATTAAAAAAATAGATTAGTTATCATGCAACCATGCCAGACTAGGCAGGTTTATGTTGACTCAAGGAAGTGAGAGAAGAATCTTGGAGCCATTATATCAATGTGCCTTTTATTTCAAGATAGGGAACCATATAAACAGGCAGGCAGAAACAAAGACTCTAACTCTGAGAGAAGCTGAACAGCAACTTCTCAGCCTTTGAGCCCCCTTAACATTTCAAAGTGCCCATAGCCACATAACAGATACATTATTGCAAGTTCAAGGTCCATCTGTTTATTTGCTAAGGTTTCCAGGTTATGGAAATGCCCTCTTGTGGAAGGTGAAAATAGCCTGACTTTAGCCCATTTACCTTACATGAGGACACTCATTAATATATGGCATTATACATGTACTTGTATTCACACAGGAAGGAATACAAATTAGTTCAAACTTAAAGGAAAGCTATCGAACCAAAGAAAAGGAAGCTTATAGAATCTGAACAGAAAATAGAGCAGGACACCACAGCAAATGAAGTAGAAGTTGTAAAGCTAAACAGAAACTGAAAGAGATTCCTTCTCTAACTCCTTTCTCTGTGTCCATTATCTTTGTGGTCTGGTTATTCTAATAATCATCTGCCTTGTCTACATACAAATCTGAGGTCAACATGACTATTCCAAAGGGGAAGGAGGCAAACTCCAAACTCCCAAACCCAAAGTGTGACTCTCCATATCTAAGCTCTCTCTGTTACTGTAGGTCCAATTAGTTTTGGACCATGAAACATTTTTAAGTTTTCAAGATCTGCACATTGGGTTAATTCTCAGGGGCTATTGTATCAAGATGACAAATTGAACACAAAATAAGATTTTGCAAACAAGCATCCAAATGCTATTAAAGTCAATATGCTTCAATACATGTTAAATTTACCAGCAAATTTTACACATGCAAAACTCTGCACACAAATGTTTCAGATGGCTGTAATTATAGCTGCCTATATATGGAAGGAAATGTGCTTTAAAGGTGAATGGAAAATAAACTGTGGTGCAACCATACAATGGAATACTACTAAACAGTACAAGGGTTTTTTTAATTTGTATATGAAGTTATACAAAAATATGGGTAAGTCTTACATGTATATTACTGAGTGAAAGCGACCAATCTGAGAAGATTGCATCCTATACAAAGCTACTTAAGTGACATGCTAAAGAGATGCAGTGATTTCAAACAAATCAGTGATATCCAGTAACTTGGAGAGAAGTAAAAAGTTGAACAAATGAAACACAAAGAATGTTTAGAGTGAGAAGTTTTACTATCTGACACCATAATGATGGGCATATGACTGAAGATATCAACACTTATAAAACGTTAAAGTAGTGAACCTTTATGGAAAAAAAAAAGTTTAAAATATCATTTAAAAGGTCTGGGAATGTGTCACCAATTGTGACAAAGGTATCTAGCTCCATTTAAAATGTGTAAAATGATCTCATTAAAGGAACAGGAGAGGTGTACTGACTTGGGTAACTTTGGTAATATTTGGACAGTGTATATGTACATCCTGGTTGATAGTTATCTTCCACAGCATTAGAGGTGAACAATTTTGCAGCCCCTATCTATGTATATGGGAATCACACAAGTAAATAAATAGTTGGTGGGATGAGAGTAGCCAAGTCAAGTTAACAGTATACACACAAGCCATAGGAGGAAGTTAGACTATTCCACATAACAATGGATTAGAGTTGGAATCACTCAACATGCAGTAAAGTTTAGCTTGATATATAGGGATGGATACAAACAGAAATGCTGAGATATATGTAATACACATGCATTAGTATACATATATATGAGTACACATATTATTACATGTAATAGTATATGCATATATTATCAATGCACAGCTTGATATGTTATCATACACATATTTGTCCTTGCTGAGTCAGCTGGGAGTGCCTAGAAGCAACAAAAACCAATAATAATAAACACACCTAACACTCTATATCTTGTCTTCTAACACCGTTCTTCAATAAAAGCAATCAAGAATCTTCAGTGGGAAAGCAAATTCTAAGACTAAAAGACTATGTAAAATGAGCATGCAGCATATTCCACTGCCAGCAATTAAGCTATATAAAAGGAAAAAAAATCCTACAATGATCAGAATATGTTAAAGATGTAAGTAACCAATTAAAACAGCATCCAATAACCAGTTATAGGACTTTGAACAATAAAAAGGTAAAATAGTATATAATATAATCTAAGGTAGAAATAAAGATTCACAAGGTCACACTGACATAAACAAATGTTTGGATAGGTAAGTAAGTTGAGGGCAATAAACAATGTTTTGTGTGCGGAATTCCAAATAAATCTCAAGGTGATGGAGTGTAACTCCCCACTCCTTAAATGTCTGCTGAGCATAGCCACTTTTTTCCCGAGAGAAATATATAGAAGGAGAAAGAAGAGTAACCTTATTGTGGGAAAAGTTGGCAGACACTACCTTGAGGCTTATAAGATCCACTGATTTTTTTTCTTAAAAGAAGAAAATTTGGATCTAAAAAGTATGGTTATGGAGAAAAACTTCAAAAAAGGTTTTCATCTGTGTACTTAATATTAGCATCTGGGTCGCCAAAATCTGTTATCGGGGGATAGGGACACCCCCGTTTAAATTCCTCCTTCCTATGGGTTCTGCCGCCTGCGCGCAGCAGCTGCTCAGATATCAAACCTTAACAACTAGGATAGACAAGAGATTTATTTACAGATACGGAAAAAAACCAAACCGAAAGAGTCCACACCCTCACAAATGTTCCAAACGAACAGAGCCCCACTTCTGCTCCTCAAGGAGCTTCGTGGGGTTTACCTCAGTCTTAGGGCACTTCTGGTTGGAAAT
>PVHY01023359.1:0-15201 GCA_004024945.1 Uropsilus gracilis
AGGGGCACCAGTGTCCAGGGGAGAGGGGTGCCCCCACCAAGCATCCCGACGCCAGCAGCAGGGGCTCGAAATCCCGCTCCCCCCCGACTCCGACCCCGCGGCCGGCAGGGCACGGGTCCAGGCCCCGCCCCGGCTCCGGCCCACGAGCTCCCGCGGCCTCTGGCCGCCCCTCGCCTCCATGGGCTCAGCGGTTCGCGGGAGCGGCCACACCCGCGCCTCGTCACCACGTCACCACGTGTCGCCGGGGACCCTAAGGACGGGGCCCCGCAGCCGGACGCGAGGGCCGTGGGGCGCGGCCGACAAGCAGCCTCTGTCCCACTTGGGGTCAGGCAAGGTGACCGAGGCGCCCGCAGGGTCCCAGCTCGGAAGCTCCCGAGGCAGCTCCTCCGGGCGTTTACAGGGCCTCAGCATACGCCAGGATGCGCTCGCCGCCCGCCCCGCCAGGCCGTGCCCGCCTCCGCGCCCGCCCCTCCGAGGCCGTCCCCCGCGCCCCCTCGTGTGCGGACGAGGCCGACTGCGGGACACAGGCTGTGTCCTAGTCGGGGTCTCGCGGACATGGGCTCCCCACCCTTCCCCGGAGAGGCCGGGGAGCTGCGTGGCCCGGGCCAGGGTCAGGGAAGCCCAGCAGACACGGCCGGCCCACACCAGGCCGGGCCCGGGCCAGGGTCAGGGAAGCCCGGCCGGCCCACACCAGGCCTGGCCACCGGCTCGGAGGGCGGGGCAGGCACAGCGGTCAGCGGTCACCGCCCGCCGGGCCCTCGCGGACGGGCCTCCAGGAAGCGCCAGGAAACTCTGGAGAACAGCAGCTCCGGGGCGGCTCGGCCTCCTGGGGCTCAGGTGGCTCGCGGGGCGGGGCAGACGGGGGCGCGGGGCAGAGCCTCCCCGGAGCCTTCAGGGAAACCGAGGCCCAGGAGCAGCGACTGGCTCCGGCCCGCGGCTGCACACTCGGCCTCAGGACGGAAGCGGGGAGCCCGGCCGCAGGTCTGGGTGCGAAGGCTCCGTGCGGGAGGCTCAGCCTCCAGGTGCTAAGCTGGCCCCCGCCTCCCGAGGCCGGGTCTGCGGCCGGGTCTCGGCGACACCGGGAGGCGGCAGGCGCCCCCCTTCCTGCCAGTGGTTGGAGGGCACGGCTGCTCCAGGCAGGGCTGAGGACAGAGGCCCCGCTGTGCCCTGGCCCTGACCCCAGGGACACCGGTGCCTGGACGCGCCCAGCACGGGGACCGAGCCGCCTGGCCACAGGGGGGTGTCCTGCGGGGCGTGGGGGTGCAAGCCTCGGAGAGGGGGTCACCCAGCCCCGGACCGGGAACCACCCCACACCCGGGGTGCACGGTGTGTGAGCCGGGGCTGTGCGTGCGTGTGTGTGCGTGTGAGTGCGCATGCGTGTGCAAGTGCGTGCGCGAGCGTGAGTGTGTGAGTGTGCCGGGGCTGCCCACACGCAGGGAGCACCTCGGAGCGGGATCCTATGGCTGAGCATGTCCGGGAAGGGTGGGGGTGGGGCCACAAGGCCGGCAAAGGGAGCAAGGGAACTCGGGGAGGGGCCTGAGGGATCCAGAGTGAGCGTGGGGGCGGCGGCACAAGTCTCGCCAAAAATCGCCAGAAGTCCGCGAGCGGGGCTGCCTGGCGCGTGGACGGTCCCTGCCCAGAGCCGCTGAGGGCGAGACACGCGCGGTGACGACAGTCTATGTCGTGGACCCGCAGTCAGGTGCTGGGCCCCGCGCTCCGGCAGCGAGAGCTGGCGTGTCCTGACCGTTCACGCGCACGCACTCGGTCACGCGCACGCACTCGGTCACTCACGCGCACGCGCGCACGCACGCGCGCAGCAGCCCACGAGGCGGCAGATGCCTTAACGAGCCTCTTGCGTTCACGCGGAGCGGACGGGACACAGAGCGCTGGACCCAGGTGCTCGTGACCCCAAGACGCCTGGGTCCTTGACTCTCAGCGTCCCCGCGGCAGCGCAACTAAGCGGGGGCTGAAGGACCACACGGGTCAGAGCGACTCCCCTCCCTCCGCGACACACGGGGCGTGGGCGCGAGGAGGAGACCTGGCGGAAGGACCAGCTTCTCAACCTCCAGGTCTGGGGGGCGCCCCCAGAGACACCTCCCCCCACACTGGCCCCAGCGCACCCCAGGGGAAGCAGGGAGGATGTCCTGGCCCCAAGCAAGGTGCCCGAGGGTGAGGAGACAGCGAACAGCCGGGCCCAGGGCGGGGGGCGGGGAGGCCCTGCCGTGGCTGACGGCCACCGGGGGGCTCAGGGTGCCCGTCCGGATGGACGCGCAGGGCTGCCACGCAGAACGCGAAGGCACCGCCCGGAGCTGGGGCTCCGCCTGAGCACACAGGCGAGAGGACGTCACCCCGTGGCCCCAGGTCACGGGAGGCACCGCGCTGCCTGCTCCAGGACCTCCGCCCTGGCCGTCGAGTCTGAGCTGGACACAGCAGCTGCCACGCGGCAGGGACGTCGCAGGTGCCAGGCCCCAGTCAGCTCCCCACGGTGTGGGCCCATCTCACAGACGAACGGGTGGCCCCGGGGCTAAGCCGCTGCCTATGGTCGTTCAGTCAAAGAGGAGCTGGCAGAACACGCACGGGGACAGTGACCGGGGACGGTGACCGGGGACGGTGACCGCAGACAATGCTCTTCAGACCGGGAGGCGGGGCCCCGGGCCTCCCAGGGGATTCCCACGCGAGCTGCGGCTCTCAGGACCCAGCCATCCCTCGGCCTCCACCCCCTTTTTCTCACCTCCCCAAATCAGGGGGTGCGCTTCGCACACCTGGGCGGGCACGGGGTCGCCAAAGCCAGGTTCCAGGCCCGGCAGGCCCCCCAGGCTCGAGGCAGGGCCCGGCAAAGGCCGTTGGACAAGCCTCACCACTCCTGGGCCTGGGGCGGCCCGAGGCCACCAGCGAGGCCCAGGGTCACAGCTGCAGGTGATCAGGTGCCAAGTGGGGGCTGGGATCAGGTGCCCAGTGGCCAGGCCCGCCAGGTCCTCTGATGCCCAGACTCTCGTCCTCCCTCCTCTCCGAGGCAGCTGAGCGGAGGGGCGCTGAGACCCGCGCACCTCCCAGGCGACACAACAGCGGGAGCGACAGGTTCGGGCATCAGACGGCTGGTCCAGGAGCCGGGTGGGCGTCCACCCAGCTGCCACCCAGGAAAGTCGCTGCCTCGGGCGGCTCGGGCGTCAGCCGCAGAACAGGAGCCCAGAGCACCCGGCGGCCCCTCCAACGTTCTCGGCTCCCAGGCGCCCCGACGGGTCCGTCCCCCCCAGCTGTGGTGCTGGCCCGCGGGTGGCGGGAGCCCCAGGTTTCCGGGCGGGCGGAGGGCAGTGTCCAGGAGCGCTTCCCAGGCCCCGGCCAGGGCCCCAGAGGCAGCTGAACTCGCGGCTGGGGGTGTCAACCCTCACAGTGACCACCGTGCGTGAGGAAGCGCCGCGGGGCGCACGGGCCAAGGGGCCAGCGACGCGCCCCAGCCTCACCGGGCGCCGGACTGTCCTCCCGCGAGTCTCCCCGGGGCGCAGACGGGCGGGCCGGGCGCAGCGCGGCCAAGAGGCTGACCCAAGGTCACCAGCCGGCGTCCAAGCCAGCCGGCCCGGGGCCCCACCCACACCCCGGGCCCGGCCGGGCGCGCGAGGTCCGGCAGGGGGCCGGGGGCCGCGCGGACCCAGCCCCAGCCTCGGCGGCCACCCCGCGCCCCGCGCCGGCCGCGCACTCACCGGACTTGGGCGGGTAGCGATAGGCCGAGTTGGCCTGGATGTCGATGTCCTCCACGCCCGCGATGCGGCGGCTCAGGATGGCGCCCATGGTGCGCGGCGGCCGGGCAGCGACGCGACGCGACGGACAGGGGCGGCGGCGTCCTCACGCGGACATGGCCCGGACCAGGCCGCACCGACGCTGCCCACGGCCACGGGCGCCTCGGTTCCAGCCCCCACCCCCGGCTCGGCCCCGGGCCCGACGCCACGGCGGCCCTCCGCCCCCGGCCCGAGGCTTCACGGGAAATGGAGTCCCCGGCCGGGGAGGGCGCCGGGCGCCCGGCGTGGGCCGCCCGCCTGGGAACTACATTTCCCAGGAAGCACCGCGCCGGGGGCCGCCGAGGGCGTTGACAGGCGCTCCGGGAGGAACCAAAACAGGCAGAGTGGTGGGGGGGGAGCGTCCACGATCGCCCTGCGCGCGGCCCTTGCGCCCACGCCGTAACCCTTTACTCCCTGGGTAACGCGTGCCTGTGCGGGCCCTTCTGGAGGCCCAGCGCCCTCCGTTCAGCCCTGCTCTGAAATCCCTGAGCCGCCCTGGTTCTCCCGGGCCTCGGCCTGCATCTCGTGCCCCGCCAGCAGAGGGCGCCCTTCACCTGGGCCCGGCGCACCTGGACTGGCGTGCAGCGGGGGAGCCGAGCGCCCAGCTGCGTGGGCAACGCACGGCAGCCCCCGGGCCTCAGGACTAAATGGTACAGTCCGCCCACACGGGCAGAGGCCCTGCGCCCATCCTGCAGGTAAAGGAACTGGGACGAGAAGTAGGGGGTCGCTTAGGCGGTCCTGGAGCCAAGGCTGCAGACATCGGGGCCAGGAGGGAAGCCTGGCGGCTGTGCTGTGCTTCCCGGGCTGCCGACTCCCGGGAACGAGCCGCTGTAGGCAGGCCAAGTGGAGATCTGTTGTTCCCTCCTTTTCCCTTGGAGGACTGGGGATCCGGGAGTAAAGCGGCTTCCCGAGTGAAGCCTGCTGTGCCCAGAAAGCACCCAGGAGCACATGCCAGCCTGCTGCCCCCCCCCCCGGGCAGACTCAGCTCAGTGCCCGCTGAACCCAGTTCTACACCTTCCCAGCCACCAGGTCCCAGAGTCCAGCCTCCCTCGTGCCTCGGAGCTGGGGAGCTGAAGGCATTGTGTTCCTGTACATTACAAAGGTGCATCCTGATTTAAAGCCCTCTGCCCCCAGCCAGAGTCCCCCACCGGGCCCCTGAGGAGCAGACGTTGCTTGAGGCCCCGGAGGAGCAGACATTGCTTGAGGCCTTTGCAACGGTCTCAGTGGATTCCGGGTTGGGGGGGATGTGGTTTTCGTTTTCTTTGCACTTTACAAAAGGGGGAAGTAAGGGGGGGTGTGAAGTACCCCACTCAGGTTGCACAACAGCTAAGTGGTAAAGCTGGAATCTGGAGGAGCCACTCATTCCTTACTGCACACTCCCTGCAGCCCCGGAGAAGGGACCAGGGCAGTGTGCCGGCTTTCCTGTCTCGGTCCCCAGATGAGTCTGAAGACACCCCCACCCTTCGTGATCTTATTTGAAGTCTTTCTGTTGAATCACGTAACACTTGTGTAGCTTCATACGTGTACACACACTAACTGCATTCCATGAACCGGCCTCCCTGTTTTGGGGGGAGGGAGGACAAGGACTGAGGATCCTGCTGTTTCCATTGCAACAGAACCCTAAGAGTATGCCTTCCTATGGCTCCTGGTCCAGGGCAGTCTTCCCCACGGATTGGATGTTTAAGTGTTCTCCTTCATAGAGTTTTGGAATTAAGATCTAGTCTTCTGCGCTTCTCCATGCCCCACCGGGAGGCAAGCCCTTTCTGATGTATACTAGTTCGAGTTTAAATATCTTGCCTGACTCATTTATTTATTCAGCAAATATTTACCATGCAGCTACTATGTGTGACAGGCAGTGAGCTAGGCAACCAGCCGGACAGCAGGGATCAACAGGGTGGAATGCCAGACGGCGCCTGCAGGCAAGGGAGGGCCACGGCCCAACAAGGGGCACCCGGTATATCAATTCAAAATGTCCCAGGGAGTGGATTGAGGTCCAATGAAACCATAGGAGGCAACTCCTATTGACAGGAGTCGGAGGTGTCTCAGCACAGGTGACATTTAATCGGGGACTTGAAACAGAGCCAGCCAGACAAGCGTGGACGGGGTAGGCTGCCGCAAGGCCCAGGAGAGTATGTGCAAAGGCCCTGAGGCAGCAAGAGGCAGCGGTCGGATCACCAGACCCCTCAGCCAGCACTGGGGCTTTGGGAACACAAAGACCCCAGGAAGAGTTCTTGGCCTCCTGATGTCAGTTCCTCAAGTCTAGACTTCCTGTGTCTCCTGAAGGGGCAGGGGTCTCACCTATTCTTCCTGGCGCACCAAGAGCGGTCATCCGGTAACTGTTTGATAAATGCTCAATGTCTGGAGCCGGGCACGGTGGCGCGTGCCTGTAAGCTTCAGCCTATGAAGCGGCCGGGGCTAGGGATCGCGGTTCGAGTCCCGCTCGGGGCAACACAGCGAGACTGAGACTTAGTCCCAAAAAATAGCTGGGTGTGGTGGCGTGTGCCTGTCATCCCAGCTACCTGGGAGGCTGAGGCTGGGGATGGCTTGAGTCCATGGTACCCCGGGCAACGGGAACCTGCAGTTCCATGGACAAATAGCGAGACCTGGTCTCAAAAAAAAGAGTGTCCTCAGTGATTAAAAGGAGTTAGGGATGAGGTGAGGGGACATCAGGCCCTGCCTGTCTCCGACCTCAGGTTAGACGGACTGCCAGAAATGGCACTTCTCCCCTCCCCCCACTTCACTGGCTCTGGCTACCAGGCTCCATCAGAGCCTGCTAAGAAATCCAAAGTTCACTCTCCAGTCAGACTGATCCAAGTTGAAAACAAGGTGGTTGTTTTTCCTTCTCTGCTGCCCTGGGGAAAATAAGTCAGTCAGCCCTGGGGGCCAGCGGCGACTGCTGACCCTACCTGTCCTCTCTGACCCACCCCAGCTGCTCAAAAGCCTAAAAGACCTCCTCCTGGGCTGGGCCAGCCTGAGCAGGAGCCAGAGGGGCACCTGTCAGGGGGCAGGGAGGGCAAGACCCATCCCTTCTCCTAGAGCAAGTGGAAGCCCCCACCCACAAGGCCAGGTCAGCACCTCCCAGAGACACACAGCAGCCTGCTGGGAGCATGTTCCTTCCCACTGGTAAGGGTGTTGGGGCTTTTTTTTTTTTTTTGAGACCAGGTCTCGCTATTTTTGCCCGTGGAACCGCAGGCTCATGCTGCCCAGGGTACCACGGACTCCAGCGATCCCCAGCCTCAGCCTCCCAGGTAGCTGGGATGACAGGCGCGTGCCACCACGCCCAGCTGCTCTCTTGGGACCAGGTCTCTCTGTGTTGCCCCGAGTGGGACTCGAACCGCGATCCCTGGTCCCCGCCGTGGCTTCTAGGCTGCCACTTACAGGCACGTGCCACGGCCAGGTGTCAGGGGTCTTAGTTCGCACCTCTGCTCATCGGTGAGACCCAGCGTGGCCTCCCTGGAGCGGGCCGCACAGAGGCCACCAGGTGTTAGACACGCTGTCCATTGCGTGCTCAGCGCCTCTGAGGCGTCAATCCCCCATGGCACTTGTGGGAGAGCTCCTGGCGCCCACCCAGGGCCCTACCCATGAGGCACCTGAAGCCGGGAGGCCGCACCCCTCGTTCACCATCACGCACGGAGTGGCTGAGCAAGGCAGCGCTTCCGTCCGCCTGAGACCTGCGCACAGCCCAGCGGCCGCGCTGTCCCCTACCGCGGAGAGCAGCCATCAGCATGTCGCCTACCCAGGCGCCAGGGCTCCAGCGGCACTATTTCCCACGTGCCGCCCGGCCACCACTCCTCCGCAAGAGCGAGTCTGCGCAACAAGCGGGTTCGCCAAGAAACGATAGAGCCTGCGTGGGCCAGAGGGCAGGAATGACGTCCGGAACAGTTTCTCAGGTGGACGGTGCCTAAGCTAGAGCTCAGCTGGCACCTGGCAGGAGACAGGCCTGTCATGCCAACGGGCACAGCTCCGAGCTGCAGCCCGCACAGGTGCAGGAGGTCCCCGCGGGGCCGGGGCCCAGGTTCTCCAGCCTCCTGCCCTCCCCCCACCACCCTGGGCCTTACCAGGCCCTGCCCACATTATCCTCCCCTGGCAGAGCCGGACCTGAGAAAGGGCTGGTCCTGGAAGGGCTTCGCAGACAGAGCTGCGGCCACCTCCACCTGGCCGGGACCGGCTCCGTTCAACCCACTGCTGCGGGCAGGCGCTGACTCTCCTGGAACCGGACACACCCAGATCATCACCTAATCCGGGCTGGACCCGGCTCCCACCATCTGGTCCCCACATGACTCATCCAGGAATGCCAGTCGGAGCGACTCGGCACTGATCTACCCAGACCCCTCAGCCGCCTTCAGCCCATTCCCGGGGGCCGGGCCCGCGTCCTGGAGGCCACGTCGCACATTTAGAATGGGACTTGCACACGTGGCCCCCGCCAGGCCACGCCGCCACCAGCCGGCCCCTTGCTCCCCACCGCACCCGGGCGGCCTGGAGCCAGGCCGAGGGAAGACCCGGAGCACAGCTGCCCAGCCCATGAAGCCCCGGGCCCAAGCGGCGCAGGGACGCGGGCCAAGGCCCTTGACAGCGAGGGGCGAGAGGCCACCGCGGCCCCGGACCCTCCGCACCCCCGCGGCGGCCTAGGGCCCGCCAGGACTCCGCACACGCGGCCCGCGACGTCAACCGGAAGCGGCGCGTGCGGGGTTGTAAACACAGCCCGCGACGCCCCACCCCCCGCGCTTGCCGGCCCCGCCCCCGCCCACCACGGGACGCGCCCCCGCCCACCCCGAACCAGCACCCGCCCCCGCCGCCGTCTCATTGGCCAGCTAGCTTTGTTTACCTTATATGGCCAGGTCCTAACACTCCACGGCCACCCATTGGCCCGCGGGCGGCCTCACTCAGTTGACGTCACTCGGAACGGAGCGATGCAAATAAACCGGGGCATTCTGGGACTAGGAGTTCCGGACGGGCCCGGAACTGGCTCCGCGCGGTCCTGGCGCCCGCACGTTCGGGCTGGCGTTTCCGGCAAAGCGCACGAGATTTCGCGTGGGAAAGTGGGCGCGGGGTGGCCGGCGGCCCCCAAAGCCCGGTCCAGGGTCCCGGGCCGGCCTGGCCTTCCTGTCCGCACGGCGTCCCTGTCCCGAACGCCCCTCCGGGTTACGTGCCCGAGCGCCAGGCCGGGGGAGACCGCGGTGTCTGCAGGGGGGTGGGGGTGCGAGTGTACTGAGGCGCCGGGGGAATCCAGGAGGGCTTCCTGGAGGCGGCGGCCCGCGTTGCGCCCTGAAGGGCAGTCCCTCCCCGAGAGCGCTAGCCGGGCCCCCGAGTTCCTAGGCCCCCCGGACTGGAAGGATGCCGCCCCCGCCCCCACCCCCGCCTGGAGGGCCGCGCGCGGCGGAAGCGGCGGGACTACAAGTCCCAGACGCCCCGCGGCCGCAGGCGCGGCCGGTGAGTCAGAGCCGCACAGTAAATATTTGTATTAGGCGAGCCGGCTCGCTAATGGTGGACGCGTGAGGCGGCGGAGCGCGGCGGGCGGCGGGCGGCCGGGGCGGCGGGCGGCGGCGCCATGTCCGTGAACATGGACGAGCTCAAGCACCAGGTCATGATCAACCAGTTCGTGCTGACGGCGGGCTGCGCGGCCGACCAGGCGAAGCAGCTGCTGCAGGCGGCCCACTGGCAGTTCGAGGTGCGCGGCCGGGCCGGGGGCGGGGGGCCGTTCCGCGTGGCGGCGCGGGCCGCTGGCCGTGCGCTGGCCGCTGCGGGCACGTGCGGGTGCGCGCCCGGCCCAGTGTCCGGCGGGCCGCGCGCCTGGGTGTCCAGGCCCGGCGCGCCCACGCGGCGAGCGGGTCCGGTCCGGCCCGGCGGGCGGCCGCGTCCCCGCGAGCCGCGGAAACGCCTCCGGGCCCCGAATCCCGCCCCCAGCCCCCGGGCGGTGGGATGAGGGGACCCCCCCCTCTTTTGTTCGGGAAACGCCGGGGTGGGGCGGCGGCGCGGCCAGAACGGACGGACCGGCGGCCGGAAGGAGCACGCCCCAGGCCGGGGCCGAGCGGGCCGCGCCGCCCCCACCCCCGGAGCCGCGGGGAGCCGAGGGCCTGCGTGCCCGGTGGGCGGCGGGCGGCGTGCGTGTCCAAGCCCATGTGCATTTGTATTTACGCACGCGCCACGCTACGCGTGGGCATGTTGGCGTGTGTGTAAACACGCAGTCCACCCCGCGCGGGGGCGGCCGCCGGGTCCACGCTGCGCGCGTTTGCGGATGGGGCCCCTGGTGCGCGCCCGCGTGTCCGGCGGCCAGTGGGATCCCCGCGCCACAGCGCGCCTGTGCCACAGGTGTAGCCGGGCCCGCTCCCCGCTGACAGGCCAGCTACCGGCGGTTCGGGGCCCAGTGGCTTTCAGCCGGCCGCGGGGGGGCTGGGCTGCCCCTTCCGGCCCCCATCCCTGCCTCTGCGACCGTAAATGCCCCGCGCACCCCTGGTCTTTGCTGCCGGAAGGCCACCTGACCCCTCCCCCCAGCCCCAAAGCCTGGAAACCTCTCTGGGTGGGGATCAGACCAGAGCCCCTTAGAAATGCGGGGTCCCGGCAGGCAGGCGGGCAGGGGATCTGGGCCCCAAGCATCTGGCTTAGTAATGGGGAGCCCTCCCAGGAAAGGTGGGACCAGAAGCAGCGCCTCTGGGGCTCAGCTTCCTGGAGGTGGGATGGAGCTGGGGAGACGGCGGCGACCGCCCAGAGGAACTTCCTACTCGCGCCCAAAGGGCGCCCCGCACCCACCGATGTGGTCTCCCGCAGGAGGGGGCGGCTACTGCTGCCCAGGTCTCTTCCTCCCCCGCTGCCCCGGGGTGCGTGCCTTGACCTCTAAGCTCGACACCCCCCTTTCCCCCAGCCGGCGGCCCCGCCCTGCAGGAAGCTCCCTAATCAGCCCGCTGCTCTCAAGGACTGGATGTGGCAAAACTTGCAAAACCACATTCACGGCAGTTTGCTCCTCTCCTCGCATCTCCATCTGCATATGCCCTCCCTCCCTGCGGGCAGGCGGGCCTGCGGGCAGGCCGGCAGGCAGGCCGGCGCAGACAGGGCGGGCAGGTGTCTGGTGGGAAGCGGGCTGCACCCGCTGGGCAGTCCAGCTAAATGTGCAGCTCTGGGGCTTGGAAACACCCCGCCAAGTCCACCCTGCAGAGGGGGACCAGGCCCTGGTAACTGCAAGTCTGGGCGCCTCGGCCCCCCGAGTCCGTTTTGCCACCAGTAAAATGAGGGGTGCAAGCCGGGCACGGTGGCGCGTGCCTGTAAGCTTCAGCCTATGAAGCGGCCAGGGCTAGGGATCGCGGTTCGAGTCCCGCCTAGGGCCCGTAGCGAGACCTAGATCCAAAAAGATAGCTGGGCGTGGTGGTGCGTGCCTGTCATCCCAGCTACTTGGGAAGCTGAGGCTGGAGATCACTTGAGTCCATGGTGCCCCGGGCAACGAGAGCCTGCGGTTCCACGGGCAGAAATAGCGAGACCTGGTCTCAAAAAAAAAAAAAGATGAGGGGTGCTAGGTGGGGACAGAGGCTGCAGGGAGAGGGGACTCGAAGACAGGTGCAGTCACCTGTGTGAGTCCTCACGGTAGCCTTGGGATTGGGGGGGCTGTGATGACTTGGGGCCCCAGGGGTGAAGCTGGGTCATCTGGAGTGTGAGACCCCCCGAGGGTCTCTGCTGGGGGAAGTTCCCAGAATCTCCTTGCGGAAAGGCCCGCCCACCGCCACCCCACAAGCCCTGGGCGTCCGGATGGCTGGCGTGTAGGGCCGAGCTTAGGGGCGCTGGGGCCGGCTGACCAGGGGCTCCTCGCGCGAGCCCCTCGTCTAGCGCTCTGCGAGAGCCTGGGGCGCCCCACCTTCCCTCAGCCCCTCCTGCGGGGCCCCTGACCCCCAGACCTCGGCCTGCTCCGCCACCCGGGGAGCTTCCTGGGGCAGGCTCGGGGAGCCCAGCGTAACACCCAGCCCACTTGGCCCCCGCTCTCCCTGCAGCCGAGCCCTGGTCACTGCTGACGAGCGGGAGCGGGAGGAGGGCGGCTGGGAGCTGCCCGTTGCCGTCTCCTTGTGGGGCTGAGGCCTCGGCCGCACTGGCGGCCCCTGAGCAGAGGCTGAGGTCCGCTGAAGGCCCGTCCCCCTGACATGGCCTGGGTCAGGGCAGGGCCTCCTCGGCAGTCCCCCGAGGGCCCGAGGGGTCCCCAGGGTAAGTGGGCGCCTTTCTCCCGCAGACGGCCCTCAGCGCCTTCTTCCAGGAGACCAACATCCCCTACAGCCACCACCACCACCAGATGGTAAGTGTCCCCGAGAGTCCCTGGGGGCGGGGGGCAGGGTGTGGGGCTGGCTGCCGGGCGGTGCCGCGGCCGGGCGCAGAGCTGCCCCAGCCCGTCTCCTCGCGGGCGGCGGGCGCTCACCTCCCTCTCTTCCTCCTGGCAGATGTGCACTCCCGCCAACACCCCCGCCACGCCCCCCAACTTCCCCGACGCCCTCACCATGTTCTCCCGGCTCAAGGCCTCCGAGAGCTTCCACGGCGGCGGGGGCGGCGGCAGCCCCATGGCGGCCACAGCCACGTCGCCCCCGCCGCACTTCCCCCACGCGGCCTCCGGCAGCTTCGCAGCACCCAGCTGGCCAGCGGCGGCAGCCTCCCCCCCCGGGGGGCCACAGCACCACCAGCCGCCGCAGCTGCCCCTGTGGACTCCGGCGCCCCCGTCCCCGGCGTCAGACTGGCCGCCCCTGGCCCCCCAACAGGCCGCCTCAGAACCGAGGGCCCACCCGGCCATGGAGGCTGAGAGATAAGAGCGGCCCCTCCCCCTCCCGGAGGCCAGGACCCCTGGGGCGGGGGAGAGGACGTCTCTGCGGGCCCCTGCACCTCCTCTGTCGCAGCCCTTGTCCCTGGAGCCCAGCGCCAGCTCCTAGGCCCTGGCCAGCGCTGGGCGGTGCAGCGCTGGGCGCTGGCTTGCATGGACGTGGTGTGGCGGTCTGGGTGTCAGCGGACGGACCCCAGAGACCAGGCAGCCTTCCCCAGAGGGCCCGCACCCAGGCCACAGGGCTCCCCAGGTGGCCCGGCGGCTCCTGCCCGGGGTCCCGGGCCGGGCCGGCCCTCGGCATGTGCTGTCGCTGTGTCCGTGTATTTATGCGTCCGTCGCGCTCCAGGAGCAACCTAGCTCGGGGGCGGCTGGACTTTGCATGTTGGCGTGAGCCCCGCCCCCTCGCCAGCCGCCCCGCCCCCTGCCCCCCCGCAGCGCCCCCCCCCCAGCACCCATCGGCTGGCCTTGCTGTCCCTGCAGAAAAGGATTGTGGGAAACTCCAGGACTCTCCCTCCCTGCCTCGCGCCTGCCGGCCGGGGCTGCCTGCATGTCTGCCCCAGCGCCGTGGGGGTCGCCTGCCCGCTCCCTGCCCCCCAAGGCGAAGAAAGAGTCCCAAACCACCGCCGGCTCTGTGGTTGTGCCTCGTCCTGCGCTCCTGGCTGCCAGCGCCTCTCCCAGCGCGAGGCCACACCTCCCGGGGCTGGCAGCGCCGCCTGCCTTCTGATGACCCGCCTTCCCCGGGCCCACCCTGCCCCCGGGTGGACCCTGGCACTCCAGGCAGGGCGGGACACGACCCAGCCGCCACCTCCCCTGCCGGCACGGGCCCAGCGTGGTGGGCGCAGGCTTGGTGGGAACTGGCAGCCACCAGGCCCAGATCGGGGCAGAGGGACAGGGGGGTTGGCGGCTGCTCCAGCTGACCTGGGCAGCTCCTGCTCGATCCCCAAGAGGAGGGTGGGGCTGGCGTGAAGGGGCGTGGTCCCCTGGGAGCCTGCACCCCCAGGCCAGAGCAAGAGGGCGGTCAGCCTGTGCTGCCGCTGCTCAGCCAGCTGGGCTCCATCTAGGAGGCAGTGGCCAGGACGGCCGGTGTCCCTTGAAGCGCTCTTGAGCCCCGGGTAGCTGGGCGCGCGGAGCAGGCAACGCTGCGGGCCCAGCAAGCTGTGGACAGGCCCGCCTAGGACAGTCCAGGCACGGACATCAGTCTGGTCAGCATCCCTGCTTGGAAACCGCGAGGGTCCAGAATGGGTGCGGGACGGTGGGGAAGGCAGCGTGGTCTGGGCCCTCGTGTGGCCGCTGGTCTCCAGGCTCGGTTGGGGCCCCGGCCCTGCCCGTCCAGCAGGTGGACCGGCTCTCAGCCCGGTGCAGGGTGCGCTGGCGCGGTGTCCACGGGCAGTCATGGGCGTCCATGTGCTCGTGGAGGCCCCGAGTGAACCGCCCCAGACACACCCACAGGCCTGTGGCGTGGCCCGGGCGCAGCCGTGGGGGTCGGTAAGGCCGCTCTTCGGGGTTCTGGCTGCGCGAGCCAAGGCCGGCTTTTCAGCCAGGGCGATGCCAGCGCCGGCAGGCTGCCCATGCGCTGGGCCCCCCAAGCTGTGACGGGATGCCCGAGGCCTGGCTGTGTGTCCCCTGGCCCCTCGGGCTGGTCACCCCGCTTTGCAGCCCCTGCCCAGGCTCCTCGCCGCAGAGCCGGCGCTGAGAGCTGCAGAGAAGCCAGCCGGGCTGGCTGCGGGGCCCCGGACCTTCGGGGAGAGGCGCCCGCGGCAGACTGGCCGCCCCCCAGGGACACGCCGACAGGGCCGGCCCCGCAGCAGGCCGGCTGCAGGGTGAGGCCGCGCAGGGCTCCGTGTGCTGGAGGCGCCCGTTGGGAGGAGGCCCGGCATCTGGCTCTGGCCCATGGCCCAGCGCCAAGGGAGCCCGGACCGGGAGTCGGGGGGCCTCGGCTCGCGGTACCTTGAGCGCAGACCACCGGCCAGGTGGGGGGGACTGGCTGGCACTGCCACGCCGGGAGGCCGGACGCACCCCTCGGCCCGGCCAGCTGTCGCCTGCGCTGCCCAGACAGCCGCAGGCCCAGCGCTGCTCAGCCCCGTGGCCACTCTTGCGGGGGGTTGAGGCTCCCGGGCTGGGCCGGGGTGTGGCCCCCCTGGGGGAAGGGCCCCCCTGGACAGCGTCGGCGGTCGGGGAGGCCGTGCACGGCTGCCTCAGGCTGGCGCTTTCGCGCGCGGGTCCACGTTCCCGCCGCCACGGCTGGCCGCAGCCACTGCCCGCGTGGGCCGCTGCCGTCTGGGCCGCTCGCCGCCCGTGGGAAGGGCCGGGTGCGGGCGCCGCACTGCCTGCGGTGGGCAGGGCCTCCCCTTGGCCGGCTCCGGGAAGAAGGGCTGTTTCCTGCCCGCTGTGTCCTCCCGGGCTGCCACGCAGGGCCTGGCCTGGCTGCTCGGGAGCGCCCTGCGGCTGGCCCCTGGGCGGGCGGGGCAGAAGTGGCCAGAGGCCTCGAAGGTGCCTCCTTTCGCCGCCACCGGCTCTGGGGATGAGCAGGTTTTGATAGTGGCCGCGCCCAGGTGTCCGGCGGGGCCTTCTGAGGCCAGGCCATTCCCATCCCCACGTGGGGGGGTGGCGGGGGGGCCCAGGGCAGGTGCCCCTGTGACCGCTGGG
>PVHY01023360.1:0-21074 GCA_004024945.1 Uropsilus gracilis
CGATCCCTGGCCCCGGCGGCTTCATAGGCTGAAGCTTACAAGCACGAGCCACCGTGCCCGGCCAAAGTGGGCTTTAAAGACAGAAAATTTAAGGTAAAAGTTATTGTCTTTCACCAAAAGTAGAATCTTCAGTATTGTGATATTTCTGCCAAAAGTAACTTTGAGACACCCTTCCACTGGCTTACTAGAAAACTAATCAGAGACCCTAGTGTGGAGTTCTTTCATTAGCACAATATCTTTAAGTTATAGCCATAGTGCAGATTATATCGGTCCATTAATCCTGCTATTGCTAAATAATATTCTATTGTATGGAAATAGTATATTTGTTATTCATCAATTGATAGATATGTTGGGTTATTTCCACTTTGGCAATAATTAAGTTACAATGTCACAAAGCTTACTGTTCCTACTGTGATTCACTTTCTTTTCTTTTCTTTTTCTTTTTTTTTTTTTTTTTTTTTTTTTTTTTTTTTTTTTTTTTTTTTTTTTTTTTTTTTTTTTTGAGACTAGGTCTCACTTTGTGGCAATCCCCAACTCAAGCTATTCCTAGCCTCGGCCTCATAGGCTGCGATTAAAGGCATACACCACCATGCCTGGTCAGTTTCTTTTTTAAAATAAATTACCTGAGATTATTGTAAACCTTTAGTTAAACTGCAGAGTTCTGACAAAATGATTTTTGTAACTTTGACAGTGTCCTTAATGCTTGTATGAAGGAGTAGATTTTCGGAGGGCTTTACTCTGTTGAAAATGCTTATGCAGTCAATTGTCTTTTAAAGAATTTGTTTAAATGGGTTAAAGAATGTTTTCTATTTAAATGCAGTTCAGCGTTTCAAACATTCTGTGTTCCTTTGTGATCCAAGATTCCACTGGAATCCCTGTTGTTCAGCCTAAAGAACTTCCATTAACATTTCAGTACACACAGAGAGGCAACAAATTATCTCAGCTTTTGTCTGAGAATATCTTTTTTAGTTTCAATTCTGAATATAATATCCTAAGTAGACAGGCTTTAAATTTCATTACTTTCAAGATGTCATTTCATTTTCTTTTGGCTTAAATTATTTCTGATAATAATAATCTGCTCTTGTTATTATTTTCCACTTGTATCTAAACTTTCCCTCTGGTTGCTTTTAAGATTTTGTGATTGCTTTCTAGGAATGTCTTGTTAATGCTCTTCTTTGTAATTCACCTGCTTGGGATTCTTTTTTTTTTCTTCAGTTCTATGGGGCTGTGTGAATTTATAGTTTTCATCAAAATTGGAAATTTTTAGTCACTATTTCTTTAAATATTTTCTGCTCTTTTTTTCTGAGATTCTGATTATACATTTTAGATGTTCAGTATTTCATAAGTTATTTTTTCAGATTCTTCATATTTATATCATTTCTATTGCTGTCTTCATTTTCACTGATCTTTTCTCCAGATCTAAGCATTTGCTGTTCTTCCAGTGAGTTTTTCATTTTGGGTATTTCTTCAGTTCTGAAAGTTTCATTTGGCTTCTAATATAGTGTCCATTTTTCTCTTCTTTTCAGAAATAATTTATAGAAATAATTTTATAGAAATTTATAGAATTTTTAAATCCTTTCTACCAATGCCAATATCTCTGTCATTTCTGGATATTTTTATTGAATAATTCCTTTTTTCCATTGTAGATTATACTCTTTCATCTGTATTAAGTTCTACAAATGTTCTAGTTGGGTTTTCTGAGAAGCAAATGCTAAAATGAATTAATTAGGATGTAAAAGATTTGCTGAAGACCGTGCAAAAAGCAGATTCTACTATGGGATAGATATAGAGATTATGTTATGAAGAATAAGTGGAGTGAACACATAGGGTGAAGCTATAATTGAAAAGGTAATCCTAACACTGGTGAAAAAAGAGAGCTAAGGAACATTTATATATAAGGGGTGTCAGGTAGCAGCTCAGTTCTAAGAAAATCATAACCAAGCTGATGGAGAGTTCCTGAGCAAAACTATTCACTGGAGTCATCAAGCAGGAATGGGCTATCACCAGGCCCTCTGCTGATTAGTTACTATCTGGAAGCATTCTAGAGAAAGCCTGGTGCGTTCCAGTGGAGATAAGTTGGAATCTGTGAATTATGCTCCACAAAAGGTTCTCTTGAAGGAGATCACTTCCATTGCTAACAATCTGCCACTTCTCCACATAGACCCATTACCCATTTGGGGAGCAGTTCCTCCATGACTCCTAAGGGCCTTTCAAAGGGGGGACTTAGGTGCTAGGGAGGGCAATACCAGGGGAGGGATAAGCATAAAAGATCATGATAATGGCTCATGGGTGATATGGTAGTGGGAGAACATTGGGTTTACAATGATGTAAGAAATATATGCATATATGTATATATATAAACAATTAAATTTTTTTACAAAACAACAAAGGGGAACTTAGAAGTTTGGAGGCAAACTACAGTCTTTCTGTCTGCAGTTAGTCTCAGGGCTCAGTTGGTATTCATCCTTTTCCTTCTCCATTATCTTTTTGATTCCCTTTACCCTCAGCTGTCTTGTTGATAGTTCTTACACTTGATCTTTGCCAAAAGGCCAAGAAGCGATTGTTGTTGATAGGTCTTTGTGGTGTGATTCAAAATTGGATTCTTGAAGTGTCTGGGTCAATAGTAAACATACATTTTGTGTAATCAAATACTGGAATTGCTGAGCCTTCTGATATGAATGAGCCCCTTTGGAGGCCAGAATCTCAAGTCCTGCAAGGTCAGGAGTTGTGATAATGTGAAGTGCAAAGTCTCCTAGTGGGTTATGGGAATGAGAGTAGTTGGGACCATCCTTCTTCTATCTCAAGCTTCAGTTTCCTTCTCTTCCCTTCTGGCTGCCTTCCGGCTATAGATGTTAATTAGAAGATTCATTATAGCAAAATATGCTAATGTATTTTGCTTCTATGGACGTGTTGTTGTATTTACCATCTTAAAAGCTCCTTAAGAGAAAAGTCCCTCTCCAACTTTGTGTGTTGTCAGAGTAATTGTAACCCTTGGTGACCACTTCTTCTATGATCTCTGACCTGAAAAGTCATCTCATTTCCTAGATTACCACCACTGTAGCTGGGAACTCTTCTGTACTTGAAATTTCACCTGTAATATGTTCCTTCTTGCCATCTGGAGAGTAGGTGAACCAATCCATCTAACTTTTAACAAATCTCATCTAACTTTTTTTTTTTTTTTTTTTTTTTGGTTCATTCTTAGTATAGTTTGGATCAGTTCTGGTTCTCTAAAAGAAAACAGACCTACAAGAGATTTATTAGGGGGAATGCATGAGGTACAATGAAGGAAGAAACAAGATAGAGTAGGGAGAGTCGTATTGTGTTGCAGCTTTTATAGCTGTGAATAAAAAGGTGATACAGAATTGGGTAGGAGAGTTTTAGTCTACTGCAAATTCTGAAAAAGTATCAACTAGGCTGACTTAGAACTTGCAGTCAAAGTTTCCCTTAAAGGAATGCTGCATTTCACAGGTATGGCCCAACATGAGAACCTCCAGTGTGTTCAGGCACTGAGTGGGAAGCATAGTCTCAACATGAATGGTGTGGGAGAATAAGTTGGGAGGGGATGGGCTGTTGAAACTGTCAGCCAGTTGTGCTTCCTACAGAAGATTCTCTTGAAGAGACATGAATGGGGCATCTCTGAGACCTGTGAAAGAAAGCAAACAGAATTAGGCAGGAGGAATGACTAGACTGCAATGTAGACCTGACAGAATCCTCCCCACTCTTTCTTTTTCTTTTCTTCTTCTTCTTTTTTTTTTTTTGAGACTAGGCCTCGCTATTTTTGCCCATGGAACCCCAGGCTCACGTTGCCTGGGGTACCATGGACTCAAGCAATCCCCGCCTCAGCTTTCCAGGTAGCTGGGATTACAGGCGCGCACCACTGCACCCAGGACTTTTTGGGAC
The DNA here is from genome assembly GCA_004024945.1 of Uropsilus gracilis. Taxonomy (NCBI): domain Eukaryota; kingdom Metazoa; phylum Chordata; class Mammalia; order Eulipotyphla; family Talpidae; genus Uropsilus; species Uropsilus gracilis. The sequence goes on from PVHY01023360.1 coordinate 3,901, forward strand.
TAGGTCTCACTGTGTTGCCCCAAGCGGGACTCAAACAGTGATTCCTAGCCCCAGCCACTTCATTGGCTGAAGCTTACAGGCATGAGCCACTGTGCCTGGCTAGAATTCTCCTCACTCTTAAGGAACCAACTTAAATATCACCTCTCCTCTGAAATTATAGTAATCACCTTTTTGTCTGATCTTTCAATCTCACATTCTATATTTCTATCACATTTTGTTCTTTGATTTTTTAAAGAACATCATTTATACTTTTCTTATGACATTATGACAAATACAAATTTAGTATTGTATTGCTAAATTTTAAAGTAAGATGTTAGCGTACTCCTAAAAAACACTTTGCAATATATTTGGTTTCCTCCTTATGAATCTCTTTTACCCTGCCCCCATTTTTATGTGCATGTAACTTCTGTCCCCCATTCGCCTAATAAAACTGTGAGAGTGTGTTTCCTTAGAGAATTTAGGAATATTTTTGAAAGAGACAGAAAAGGAAGACAAGTAAAAACTGCAAAGAAAACAAAACAATTGTCTAAAACTGGTGTTTTTGTTCTTAGCTGTAAATAATTTTAAAATGGTGGTATTGAAATTGAGTGAGAAAACAAGCAAAACAACCAAACTTGCAAAGAAGAGCAGCTGGCCCTTTAAAAGTCAGCCACACACCAGGTTCTTACCAGCTCCTGCATACAGTAGCAAGACCACATAAACTTTAAGAGGGAAGCAAAAACAAATTTACTTATTGAAAGACTAATTAGACAAGAGTCACTGAAAACCCCTTTGTAATCTTACCACACAAGTCCAGTCTCTCGTCCAAAACTGCACATGACTGCTCAGCCATGTGTGTCCACAAAATGGTGACTGCCCCACCGTAAGCCAGATAAAGGGGTTAAGATGGTGCCGCCACTCCTTTTTCAAAGACAGCTCCACTCACTCCAAGCCAAAAAAAAAAAAAAAAAAGGCAAGATGGCGTCGTCGCAAAATGGAGTCATCAATCGTTTTCCAAAAGGCACGGCTCCGGCATTCTTTCAGCTCCAACTCCAAAGCGGCCCGGCATCAGCAAAACTAACTCGATACAGCAACACAGCAAGCGCTTCAGATGTCTCACGCTGAAAACCGGGACACAGCAAACTCTCTTTAGTTCTCCAAAAGACTTCCAAACTTTACAGGTTCCAAATGAAACCAATTTTTCAAGTACCACGTTTCTAAGACAGCTCATCACACAGGTCACAAGTTTCTCCAACATGCTTCCTCAGGCTCCTCACCGGCTGGGGCTGGAGATGGAAGCCCACAGCTTGGCTTCCTTCCCTGCCCTGCTGCTCCATATGGTAGCAGCAGCTCTGAGGCCTCCAGCAGCAGCTCTGAGACCTCCAGCTTCTCTGCTGCTCCTCTCTGTACCTTCCCTCTCTCTTCCCCCCCTTCCCTCCTCCTTACCCCTCCTCCTCTTCTTCTCTCCCTTTCCTTCCCCTCACTTTTTCCCCTCTTCTCCCTTTCCTTCCCCTCCCCTCCCCTCCCCTCATCTTTTTCTCTGTCCCTTCCCTCATCCTTTAATCCTCTTTTCTCAAGAGAAGGCTAAATTTTCCTTCTCCAAGTCTCTACCCACCAATGCTAACATTAGCTATTTTAAGCATCAACACCAGAACTGGGGGGTCACAGCCCCCCTAACATTATGACTAAATTGGGAACATGGAGGAAACCAAATATATATTTGTAAATTATTGTCTAAGAAAATCCTGCCTTGTGGGGCATGGTGGCATGCACCTGTAATCCCAGTTACCTGGGAGGCTGAAACTGGGGGGTCAATTGAGTTCACAGATTTGAGACAACCCTGGGCAACACAGTGAGGCCTAGTCTCTTAAAACACATAAACAAATAGCACAGAAAATGACACAATTTGTGGTATTCCTTGAGACAACTTTGGGCAACCTATCGGGACATAGTCTCTTGTTTTTGTTTTTGTTTTTTTTGAGACTAGATCTTGCTATTTTTTTGCCCGTGGAACCGCAGAATCATGTTGCCCGTGATACCATGGATTCAAGCAATCCCCAGCCTCAGCTTCTCAGGTAGCTAGTATTACAGGCGCGTGCCACCACGCCCAGCTATTTTTTGGGACTAGGTCTTGCTATGTTGCCCCAGGCAGGACTTGAACCACGATCCCCAGATCCTGCCGCAACTACATAAGCTGTCACTTACAGGCACACGCCACCACACCTGGTGTGAGATATAGTCTCTTAAAAATTAAAAAAAAAAACTGTATCATTATTCAGGTTAGAAGAGTCTATCTAACATGGCAGAGTCTATCCACTCTAACGTGGATTAGAGTCTATCTAATCAAAGTGGCAGAAGAAAAAAAACAGAAATACTGAGTGGGGGGAATTGAGCAAAAAAGAATATATATTGCTAAAATAATTAAAAGTTGCTTCTCTCTGAGTAGAAAGCAGAGGAAGGAATATTATAGGAAGGTATAATCCACCCAAACTTGGGGAATAAGGACAGGTTTTCCAAAAGAACTAACACCTAAAAAGAAATCTAAATAGATACACCTGGGAAAAGACACAGCAGACAGAGAAAAGGTCTGGTAGGAAGAAGGATGTACTATGAAACATGTTGAGAAAACTAAAAACAGTGTAGTTGGACCATAGAGTGCAATGGCAGGGTTGCAAATAAGGCTCTGATGATGAAAGAAGAAAGGTAAGCAGAATCAACTCTCAAAAGACTTGTAAGGTCTGTGAAAGAATTTGAACTCTACTTAGGAAAACTGAGTCATAAATAATATTTTAAAAATAGTAATTTAATTTAAATTACTGAATATTATTTATGACTCAGTAATTCATTTATATGAATTTATATATATATTGTATAAAATTACTGAATATTATTTATGACTCATATATATATATTAGAAAAGTCTGTGCCTTTACTGGTCACTCAGACTACTTGAGGGTGATGAATGGGGAGGAGTGGGTGACTCCAATTTGTTTGACAGGCTTATAAGTGATAGAGAACTCGCCCAGCCCAGGCCAGTGGCCAGTCATCTCAGGCTTACTCTCCACCTAGTTGAATGTCTTGCCATTGTAGACTCCCACTGTGCTGCCCACCTTCTCAGGGATGATGATCATGTCCCACAGGTGTGTCTTCACCTCCTCTGACTTCTCCAAGGGCGGGGCCTCCTTCTTATTATGATGCATCTGTGAATATCCTTGAATTTACCCCATTTAAAACTTATTGAGCTCCTTGATATGCATCTTTTTTGTTAATCAGAGAATTTTAAAGTTTAAAAAAAATGTTTTCCTTCTCCTTTTTCTTTCCTGTCAATATATTGCATGTTGCCTTATATTTCTACAAGATTCTGTTCATTTTTCCTAAGTTTTTCCTCTCTGTTCTTTAGCTGATCCAGTTCAAATCCAGTTCAAGTCTAGTGTGTTCTTTGATATCAAGTTTTATACTTTTCAACTCTAGTTGATTTCACTTCTCAAGCCTTTACATTTCCTTTGCATTCTGACTGGAAAATTCTCCCTTTCCATTTTCCAAGGCTTAGTTTGATCTGTTTTTATCATTGAGGTTTACTGACTGTTAACAAAAACAGCTGATTTACTGCAAAATGATTTTATTCAGAAAAGCCAAAAGAATTATAGGAGAGAGAGACAGAGAGAGAGACAGAGACAGAGAGAGCCAGCGAGCGAGAGCACAAGCGCTTGCTTGTGTAGAAAAAAGGAAGGAGAGACAAGGGCCTGTTTTGAATGACAACTCAATGTACCAGAGAGGGAGTGAGAGTTCAAATTGAAACAGGCGATTTCTTACTGGTGGGGCTGCAGTCACTTCTTGTTGAAACTGTTAGATGTGTAGGACAAAACTTTCTTGGAGCAGTAGATGACAGTAAATGACTTCCTTGTTTGAAAATGCAAGGGGTAACTTATTCCTCTAGGCATTCAATGAAGAGAAGTGATGGTGAGTGGTAACAGCTCCCTCTGTAGTCCTCTTAACTCCAATTTTAGTTAAGGTTTCCTTATTCGGTTTTAAACTAAAATGTTACTTAATTCAGTGAGACGTTGAGTATCTTTTCTGCCGCTTGCCTCCCTTCCATCATCCAATACTTGGAGCTTATTTTCACAGCACATAATCACCTGCAATTCCATTTTTGTTGTGACAGTGGCTTATTGCCGTCCACTTCTATAGTAAGTTATGTAAGAGGTCCTTTTCTAATTTATTCAGGATCGTAATACTAGTGTCTAACAGCATTTGGCTATAGCAATAATAAAAGTATTGATTGAACAAATCTCACATTTACATTACACACCACATCCGCACCTAGTCCGTGGTAAGTGTCTATAGTGCGTAACATCTCTGACTGGTAGAATTATTGTTTGTCGACATTTTAGCTCTGCACAGAAAGTAAAATTTTAGAGTTGTTTTGCCATGATTTTAGCACGTAGGTGCTAAACATTAAAGTATATTAAATCACCAGCTTTCAGAAACGTCGCATGGGGTCGGTGGGAAGCGTCGTTGCCCTTGTTGCCGAAATGTGAAGTCGCTATACTACAGAGCAAGTCCCTTCTGTACTAGCAGGCCTGTCATGGCGTCGGCTTCCGCATCCGCCCCTTCGCGACTTCCGTATCCGGCAACGCTCCAGTTTTGGGAAACTTCCGGTCCCCGGGCTGCCACAGGCCCCAGACTCCGTTGCTCAATCCCATGGCGTCCCGCGACTCTGCGCCTGTGCAGAAGAAGAGGAGAGGGACACGTGGATGCCCGCTGAAATTCACGCATGCGCGTCGGCTTCTCCTCTGTGATTGGCTCCGGCCCTCCCAGTTCAGTTTTCGCTTTCTCTTTTTTTTCTCCAATCCTCGTCTTCCTGCGGTCTCAGGGTTTTACTTCCGGTTTCCAGAGCTAGTCTCTAAGAAAGTCGACATGTTTTCTCAGGCCGCAAAGCGTCTTGCGGTCGCTCCTTCTCACGACCGTCTGGAAGAACAATAACGCTAAGCTGACAAGCGCTGCGAGTCTCGCGAGCTCTGAGCCGGGAGGCCCGACCTGCTTCCCTCCCGCGGGCGCCTGTGTGCCGCCCCTCAAGATCGGGATACACTCCTCGCGCAGCTGACACAAGGGCGGAGGGGAAGGACGGGCTGCAACGTGGAGGGTCCAGCGCGCCTTTGACTTGCTTGTGGGCTCCCACTGGAGATTGGGTGACGGGCGGACACCCCCAGAAGAAAGGGCGACTCAATGGTCCCTTGCTCTGAAGGAGGCGGAGTCGGTGGCTTACTGACAAGACCCGAACCCCTCTCGCTTTTGGCCACGAGCGCTTGAGACGAGGGAACCGCAGGTGTTGGAACGAAAAGCGGCGTAAAGCATGGGGAAGAAATTACACAATTATGTCAAGTCGTCGCGGGCTGAGGCAGCACAAAGGACAGGTAAAACTTCGGTGTGGGCGCCCGGCTTGCCGACCTTTGTAGACACCTGGAGAAAGGCTGGAGAAAGGAGCCTCAACCGTCCATGGTTAAGTGCACGACGTAGCTGCTTGGACTTGTTGGATTGCTTTTGGGGGGCTTCGCTGTTGTAGCTTTAATCTTTCTTGTTTTAATTCTGGTTGGCTTTGCATGCTTTTCTTGGCTGAGGAGTGATTAACGCCTTCTTGCTCATTTGTCCTGCTCTGGGGTGAGCGAGGGCGGGTGGAACTGGTGGGTTTCAGCATCGTTTACGCCTTGTTGCTTTTTTAGGTCACTTGACCTTTCACACCTGTTGCCATTCTCCAATTGCTAACACGTGGATCTTATTTCCAGAAAGTCATTTTACGAATACATGCAGAACTTCAGAATTCATGTGTAGAATTCAGAATTCGTGTCCGTCCCCCCCCCTTTTGAGGCAGAAAACCTTGGCTTAAGCATTTACTTTGAGTTGCATGTCGTTAGGCTTCATGCTCATCGACACTAGTAAATACCTTACTGAAGTTTTGCCCATTAGGTTTGGGCTGGCTAGAAGAACTTTCTGAAGGTTCCTAGTGAAGTCTGTACCTCAAGTTTCTTTCTGTAGAGACTTCATGGCAGTGCGTGAGCTTTTTAAGGTGTGTATATAAAGGCAAGTTCTATCTATAGGTAGAGGGTTATATAGCAGAACGCCAGCAATGTCCTAACAGGTTCTCTGCAACCCAACAGTTTGTCTGAAGGTGGCATCCTTTTGTGGGAAAAGTTGGGAGATTAACCTCAGAATTTGAGGATAATACTTTGAATTTCCTCATTTTCTTTGATCACTACTAGTCTAATTGAAACTCAAAATTTTAAATACACTAGCCAGGCACAATGGCGCGTGCCCGTAAGCGACAGCCTATGGAGCGCGGCTGGGACTGGGGATCGCGGTTCGAGTCCCGCCTGGGGCAACATAGTGAGACCCAGTTCCAACAAAAAATAGCAGGGCGTGGTGGCACGCGCCTGTAATCCCAGCTACCTGGGAAGCTGAGGCTGGGGATTACTTGAGTCTGTGGTACCCCGGGCAGCGTGAACCTGCGGTTCCACAGGCAAAAATAGTGAGTCTAGTATCAAAAAAAAAAAAAAAAAAAAACCTGGAGAAATCAAATGTGACAGTGTTTGCACTTAATTACTTTAATCCAGTGTATGAAATTTTATTTTCAGGACATTGGGCCAAATTCTCTAAAGAGATGTTATCATGAGCATGTCCTGTAATCCAAACATAGTTGTTCAAATGAATAAAAGCCCTCGGAGTACCCTAAAAACTTGCTTAAGACAATTTTAAGTAAGTACAGTTTGTCATCTGCTTAGTAAAATAGCAATAGCATCCATTTATCAAATGTTTCTTTTCTTTGTTGATGAATACTTAAGTTTTCCCCTAGAACTAACAATGCTGCTGTGATTGTCTTTTTTTGCTATATAAACAGTCCTTCCCCTGCTCATGATAGTATTTCTGTAGAATCAAATTTTTTTAATAAAAATATTGAAATTATGCTGCTCAACTGCTCTCAAATGTTTCTACTCTGATATTTATAAACTTTCTCAAAAAGTGTTTTTTTTTATCTCCCTGCTAGCCGATGTTGGATGGTAACAGTATTTTTTTTTAACATTTTACTAATTTTCTAACAATTGAAAATAGCATCTTTTTAAATCTTTTCTTTAGTTAATAAAAAAAATTAAGCAATTTCGTTCAGGCATGTCCTTTGCTTTTTTGCTGTTGTTGTTGTTTTGTTGTTAATTGGGTTCTGAAGTTTAATTTTTTTTTTTGACCCATCTAGCTAATACCACACTGTTTTAACTATTGTAGCTTTGATAAATCTTGGTGCTTTCTTATAAAAAAAAAAAGCTTTGGGCTCTTCTTTTGCATTTTTCTTCCAGATGAAATTTAGAATCATCTTTTCAAGTTTATAGAAAATCTTGTTGGGATATTGTTTGTGATTGCATTGAATTTATAGATTAATTTGAGAAGAGACATTCTTTTGAGTTTTTCCTTCTAGGAGAATAGGTATGTTTTCCTGTTTCTTCTATTAAAATTTTTGGTTGTGGAGTACTCCATTTGTATGTACTGTTTTATGTTTTAAAAGTTTATTTGTAGAATCAGCTTAAAAGAACATCACATAAGCCATTTGTGTGTCCCTCTCTCCAGTCGCAAATATTAGCCATCCCATCACCATGTATTTTATGTTAATTATTTCCTTGCCTTTCTTTATGGTTTTGTCAGTTAGTATGTGTCTTTAACCAACATATTGTTACTTATTTTTGAAGTTTATTTAAATGGAATCATACAGCATATTCTGTGAATTTCTTTTGTTAGAGATTATAATTTTGAGATTCATCTATGTTCAAGCATTTGCTTGTAGTTCAGCAATTCATAAACTTTTGTTCTCAGCATTCCCTTACATTTTTGAAAAATGGAGGACCCCAAAGATCTTTTGTTTGTGAATTATGTCATATATTAAGACAAAGTATTGTGTTTATATACACATAGGTAAAGCAATATGTACTGATAAAGTATATTTACTATAATACATGCCATATATTTATATTATGGGTATCTCTGAAAATAGTAAACCTATTATTACATCTCAGCTTAAATTACATTTTTAATGAAAAATATTCTCTAAAACAAAATTTAGTAATAGAGGTGACACAGTTTTAGTCTGTTGCAACGTCTTTTTTTTTCTTTTTTTGGAGACTAGGTCTCGCTATGTTGCCCCAAGTGGGACTCAAACCGCTATCCCTGGTCCCCGCCATGGCTTCCTAGGCTGCCATTTTCAGGCATGCACCACCATGCCTGACCTGTTGCAACGTCTTGAGATAGCTCAACAAAATCCAGCCTCACTCAGATGTAGTTAGAATAGGAAATACTTTAAGGTAGTTGTATGTATTTTGATACTACTTAGAACCTAATTGTTTTTTAGGGTTAGATACAGTGTAAAATTTGAAACCATATCATTGAATGTCTCATACGCTGACATTAAAATCCATTGGTCTGTTTTGCATTTTGAAGGGTTCTTTCACCCAGGTGAAAGATATTTGTTCACTGAAATATTTATGTACATCTCAAGTGATGGGGAGACATTTCAGTGTTTTTTAAAATCACCTGGAACGACAGGCTCACGTTGCCGGGGGTACCATGGACTCAAGCAATCCCCAGCCTCAGCTTCCCAGGTAGCTGGGATTACAGGCGCGCGCCACCACGCCCAGCTATTTTTTTTGGAACTAGGTCTCACTACAGGCCCCAGGGGGCACTCGAACCTTGATCCCTAGTCCCAGCCACTTCATAGGCTGAAGCTTACAGGCATGAGCCACCGTGCCCGGCCGTATCCATTTTATCTTGATGAAGATAAATTAGTTACAGTAAACCTGCTTTACAATAGACTCACTTTACAGTGAATTCATCCTATTAAAGTATAAATATCTTTACATTTGATATTCACATCATCATTGCTGGCAACTATATCACATCATTTAGGCATTTGAGCAACTATTAGCATATGAGCCAGATATTGCATATTCATTGGTTTGACAATCTTTTTCACAGGGGTCCATTTTTTAAGTATAAAAATGTTTTGTTTTTTATCTTTGTGTCCTTTTATACAAGTGATTGTTAAATTGCTTAAAATATAACTTGTAACTGGGTCCTAAAGAGCATATTAAAAAGAGCATTTACATTGAAATAAGATTATAAAAAGCAGAATGACAGTATAAAAGTTAGTGAATTGGTGTGAGAATTGTTTTCCCACTCCTTTAACAAACTCTAAGTGATTTAAAATAAACTTTTCCAATTTAAGTTAATTTCATTTTTTAAATGTCAATAAAGTTGAAGCTTAATATTTTTGTTTTATTATCTAAGTTTTAATTTAGGTATGTGCTAAAATTTTCAAGTGAGGTTATTTTGGAACAAATTACATAACATCAATATTTTACTGGGTTCACATTATAGTATGTTCACTACCTTAATGGTTCTTGTTCAGTCTCCAAGTGCATATATACAGTACTTTTGGATCCACTAGAAGAATATGTGCATGTTAAGTTTCATTAGATAGTAATTACCAAATGGTAATTCTGATTTGTCCTCTACCAGTAAATGGAAACCTCCCTCTGCTTCCCAATTCCCCTCCATATATGACATTGTACAACCCTTTAAAATTTGATATTCTGATAAGTGTGAACTGATATTATATTAAATGGCATTACTCTGATTACATAAATCAACACTTGAATCTTTGCGTATGTTATTTGCCAATTGAATGCTATCTGTAATTTTTTTATTTTTAGTTATTTTTTTGAGACTAGGTCTCGCTATTTTTGCCTGTGGAACCACAGGCTCACGTTGCCCTGAGTACCACAGACTCAAGCAGTCCCCAGCCTCAGCTTCCCAGGTAGCTGGGATTACAGGCGCGTGCCACCATGCCCAGCTATATTTTTTTGGAACCGGGTCTCGCTGTATGCCCCCAATGGAACTCGAACCGCGATCCCTGGCCGTGACTGCGGCTTCCTAGGCTGCTGCTTATAGGCATGCGCCACCTTGCTGGGGCCCCATCTGTAATTTTCAGTCTTTTTTTTTTTTGTCTAAGTGGTTATCATATACTTTTTGCATTTATTCCCTTTATAATTGATTAAACAGTTTGATACAACTATACATTCACATGTACCTGCATATTATATCCATCTCTTTCAAAGAGCATATGTTAGCTTTTCTAAATGCAGTTTTTAATTGTTTTTAGCTGGAATGTATAGCCTAATTTCTCTACTGTACTTCTCTTTGTCCTCACCTAGTTCTTTCTAGTCCCTTTTTTAAAAATTGTTTTTACATTGATTTAAATCTTGTATCATTCCATTTTTCTCTACTAATTTGGAAATTATTTTTCTCTTTATAATTATCCTAGTAATACACATCCTTGACTCCAAAATCTAAAAGTATATTGTTTTACACTTCTCTTGGACAGTACAAAGACACCCAGAGCTTAAATTTGGCCAACCTTATAGCATATATGTTGTTCTATATATGTAATTCTTACCAGACAGAAGGTCATCTGTTTAAAATTACTGTTGTATTTTATAGTCTGTGCTTGTTTGTATCTCCCACATGTGTACTACTTTATTGCTTTTTTTAATGTTTTAGATAACTATTCTGGTCCATTTCCCTTCTGCTTTATTACAGTATGTATTTTAGAGTTGCTCTTACTGAAATTCTTTTGATGATGAAGTCTTGAATAGGTTTCTGTTTTCTAGAAGATATTTCTATTGAATACGTAGTTTAGGCTGGCAGTTTTTTTTTGTTGTTGTTTGTTTTTTAGCTATCTCATCTGTCTTTAGATATTCACTAGCAGATTTTGAGAAGTAGCTGTCAAAATTCCTTTTTCTGTTGTGTTGATGTTTTTTCTGTTAGTCTTTAGCTTCCTGCAGCTCTACTGTAATCTCATTTGGGATTATTTGGCTTAAATATATAAATTGGAGGTGTTATGAAATGAGATTATTATTTGTAATTCCTGACTGTGAGTTTCCATATTTTTTATATTTTATTTACCATTGTAGCTTAATGTATAAATAAATCTCTTATAAACTACCAGATAGATATTTTCTCCTAGTCCTTGCTTTTCTTTTTTTTTTTTTTTGACTTTGTTTCCCAAGGCCTCCCCAACATTGCATTCCTTTACTTAGAGATTTTTGATTATCTGAGAAGTAAAAAGTAAAACAATGCAAAACTCTGGAACTGGCCTTTGGTGAGAAAGGATAGAGCCAGGAATGTTATTTTCATGTCTCATTATTATTTATTCAATGTGTCCTCCATTTAAACAAATGTTGGTAAATTGTATTTTTATAACTTTGAAATTTATTGGTATAAATTGTGATGATTGGTTCATAATTTTAGAAATCTGTTCCCTATTTTTTGTGATTATATCTACTTTGTTCCCAATAGCTAATTTTCTTTTTCGGTAATTATAGTTGCTACAAGATTACCTACTTTATCCAGTCTTTTCAAAGAACCTGTTTTTGCTTTTAATGGTTAATTTGCTTACTCTTATGTTTTTAAATTTAAATTTAAATTCTTGCTTTTTAATTACTACCTTTATCATAAGAAATATGTTTGGGATAAGCTTTGTTTTTCCTTAAGATTTTAATAACACTTAATGGAGAAACTAAATCCCTTGTTAATACTGTTTGTATTATTACCTTCTTTGGCATGGTAAAGTATACCATGCATGTCTCTTTTCCTTCCTCACTAGGCAAAGAATACAAAGATCCAGGCTTGCCTGGTTTGAACATTTGAGGCATCTCCTCACCTTTTGGTTATCCCGTTCTTTTCTGTGAACAGGTCTATTTTTTACCCAGGCATTTGGGATGGGATATTTTAAGGGGTGGTAGCTGTAAAAAACATATTTGTTATGGTCTGGATTAAGTGTCATTTTCTCTTCGTCATATGGTAATCACAGGAAATCAAAGTGGGCCTTAAAAGAAATTGTCCCTTAGAGAAGTTTATTCTTAGGATTTTCTTGTAGGAGTGACAAAACTACTGAACAGTATCTTTTTTAGTAAATATAGTCATGTGTTTAATGTGGCCATTTCATTCCAGTTTAATACTAAAACACAAATTAGTAACCCATTTCAGTGAAGAGCCAATACAGAGGTTACTTCACACAGATGTATGAAAATATCACCATATAAACTGAAATGATTTTCACAAATGTTGCATGATCTTGAATAGGAAAAGTATAATTTCCAAATAATGATAGTGGAAGAAGGCATACAGCACTTGCTTAAGATCATGAACATTTTCATTATGTAAAAATACTGGAGATGTTCAACTGGAGATGTTAATTTTCAAAATTGAATATTAAATAAAAAATAAGCTACAGTTAAATGAAAAGCCCATAGTACCTAACTACAGGTCATTTTACACAATATAATCCCTCCTCCCTAATTTTTTTTTTTCTTAGAAACTACTCTCTATGTTGCCCAGGGTTGTCTCAAACCCATGGACTAGTTAGGGAAGTGATCCCTAACTTCAGCCTCCCAGATAGCTGGTCTTACAGGCAGATATCGCACATGGTCATCCTCCCCAAATTTTTTAAGACCATTTTTCTCCCATTGAATATACTAAATATTCAAAGTGAATACGTTGTTTTAAGTAGCACATAATCTGTCTAAATGAATGTGTATTCTATATGATTCTCTAGGATCTCCTAATTCGTTTTTCTGTAACAAATGCAGACTTAGAAGATCCAGGAAATGATTGTGGCTATCTTAGGTTACTTGGTTAAAACATAAATCAAAAGTAAGATTCTTTAGATCATCACAAATACTCCACTATACCCTCCCCCACCTTTGATTTTATGTTTGGTGAGTTTTAGGGCTGCGGGGCTTAGGTGGGGGGATGGTAGGTGAGAGTGCCCCCTTTTCTAGTTCAGGTAAATATGGGCTATTCAAAACCGTATTTCAATACGCCTTTTATTTTTGTGAATTATAAGATAAAACCCTATGAAACTGAGGTTGGTGGGTTTTTGTACATGGTTAATGGGAACCTGTTATGGGGCAGTGATTTCGAATAACTTGGGGTCACTGTAATGAAGACATGGATTCGAATTAGATTTGGAATTAAAATGTAACATCGTCACTGGCTGCCTACAGGAAACTGTTTGCATCGTGAAAATTGAAACTATCATAAAATAAAACCATCCACCTGGCAGGTATTGGCGGACCACGCCCTCTGCTTCCTTGTTTGGCCGGAGTGCCATTCTCGCGGCTGCTGACGCCTGGGTTTGTCTCCCGGCGTGTGGAGTCTGTGGTTGCTATGCAGCTGTCTCGCGGTCCACGCGCTGTTGACTTTCGAAAGACACTGCCCCGTGCCGCCTGGATCACCACTGGCCTTCCCCAGTGGGAGGGGACTGAATGAAGGGGCTCCTTGGGCAGAAGCAAACCCCCTCCCCCACACACTATGAGGTGAGGAGGTGGGACCAACCCTCAGTCCCTTCGGCCCCCTAGTTCTGCCGGTGGCTGGGAATGTGTGTGCTAGGTGAGAGCCACCCCCCAGAGTGAGCTGCCAAGCTGCCAGCGGTAGCACTGGATGCTGAGGGCGGAGGGGAGAATGGATACTGTGACTTTGGCTGTGGGGAAAGCTTGTTTTGAGTGTTAGAGACATGTTGAAATGTAAAACAGCACTCCCATTGGGTTTACACATGTTTTTTTTTTCTGTTAGTGCATAATTAATCTTGATGAAAACACTTAACCTTTACATACAGCAAAATTTTCATGTATTTTAACTTTCTGTGAAAATTACATATTTCTTACTCTCCAGTATTTTTTTTATTTACTAAGGATGCTTTGTTTAATGGATCTTTTTATTGTTTTGACTTAAGGGGGTTGCTACCTCCATTTGTTTTTTCTGCTTTTTCTTCATGTCAAAAAACAAACTTGCCGCTACTTAGGATTTGGGGAGCTCTTTTTTTCCCAAAATGAAAATGGCTATACTTCTCTTCAGATTGTATTTATACTTATTTAAAATGTCATTGAATATATAAGACAGTAAAAAGTGAAACAGGTGTATGAGTAGCTGGAGACTGGAGTCTTTGGTCTTACAGAATAAGTTTTCTTCCTCTGAGGACCATATACACTAATGGGGAAAGTAGGGAAAAAATACAACGTAATGGTGTGATACAAGAAGTGCAACTAGAAAGCAACTGCTTTGGGATGATTAGAGATTTCTCTAAGGCAATATAATGTAGTTTTCACTAAAGAGTAAAAGGGAACTCAAGCTTGTGCAGAACTGGAGAAAGCAATATGTCCCAAAGCCAGGAAAGAGGAAAACTTGAAACTGAAAAATCTCTTTGACTGGAACTTAGTAGGTCAAGGGAAGAGGAAGGTATAGGAAGATGAGGTAGAAGTAAGAGGCCATCTGTGGCCATACCACCACCTGATCTCCTCTGATCTCAGACACTAAGTGGAGTTGGGCCTGGTTAGTACTTGGATGGAAGAAGTAAGATACCATCTTTTACATGACCTGTCAGGAAGGGTATATTCTGAGAAACCACTAACAGGTTTTAAGTAGAGGAATGAAACGATCTGGAAAATTAATAGTCATATAAATAATTATATAACCTTAACAGTGGTCCAGGTGCTTTTCTGGGCATTTGGCATAGAGTGTTAAAAAGGAAAAATGAAGTTCGTAATCAAGTGATGGGAAAACAAATAAATAAGTTGTCAGGTATTGGTCATTGTTATCCAGAAAATGACCATTGGTTAAATTGTGGTTTTTTGTTTGTTTGTTTGTTTGTTTGTTTGTTTTTAAGATTCTGTGTGAGCACATGCACACAAGCCTCTTGTAATTGTCTTTACCCTTAAGGATTTATGATACGTCTTTATTACTAAATAGCTATCTTTTATTTGGAAGCATCTTAATTTGGTTTTTAGATTAAGTGTGGCAAGAACAATGGCAATGTGAATGAAAACAAACACTTTTCAGTAACAAATTTACATGTGATAAGGCAACAGTTAGTGACTTCCTTTTGACAGTTTCATATTTCTGCTCTCCTATCATCCCATACCCCAGCAGCTCCTCTGTGATTTTTCTTTGATCTATTAATATAGTAAGTGCAGTTTATTAATTTCCTACTAAATCAGTTCTTGCATTCCTAGAGCAAACCTTGAGTTTTGTTATTTTAGTATCCTAATGGATTTTCTATTCTCTGTATATGTAACAGGACTTTAGTTTTCTCATTTAGCATAATCTTCAGTTCTATTCTATGTTGTCACAAATGGCAAGACTCACTTTCTCATAACTTAGTGTTCCATTGTGTATACCGCATCATTTTAGTCCACTTCTTGCTCCTTGGATATTTAGGTTTTTTTCCATAATTTGGCTATTGTAAATAGTGTTACAATGAATATAGAAGCACATGTGTCCCTTCAAATTAGTGATTTTGTATTCTAAGGGTAATTTTATTACATACTTTTATTACAGTATTTATAAAGTACATTACATCCCTTTTCCTTCCCAGTGTTGTTTTATGTGCTTTTTGTTATTATTGATTTGGAGATATGCCAAGTTTTTTTTATAAGAACTAATCTCTTTCTGCCCAGTATTTTTTTTTTTTTTTTTTTTTGAAACTAAGTCTCGCTATTTTTGCCCGTGGAACCGCAGGCTCACGTTGCCCCGGGTACCACAGACTCAAGCAATCCCCAGCCTCAGCTTCCCAGGAAGCTGGGATGACAGGCGCGCGCCACCACGCCCAGCTATTTTTTTGGAATTAGGTCTCGCTACGGGCCCCAGGCGGGACTCGAACCGCGATCCCTAGCCCCGGCCGCTTCATAGGCTGAAGCTTACAGGCACGAGCCACCATGCCCGGCTTCAGTATTTTTTTTTTTTTAAGGTTCTTGAATTTACTCTTTAGTTCACTGATTTTCAGATCTTTTTCTTCTCTAATGTGTAGAGAAGAAAAGTTTCTCAGGCATTTTATGTGTATCTAAGTTTAGAAGGGTGGTGTTTTCATTGTCACTTAGTTCATACCCTTTTAAATTTCATTGTAATGTAGTCTTTAATGTATAAAGTCTTTATGACTCATGACTTCTTGTTTTTCCAAACATGGTACTCTTAAGATTAACTTTTGATATTCATTTTGTAATTTTCCTGGAATTTGTCCAGAAGTTGCCTTCTGTAAAATATTAATATATAAAACCCTTGGACTTTGTCTTAGGATCAAATATAATTAGTATATAATTTGTGGTTTTTTGGGGGGTATGAGTTTGGTTAACTTTTTAAGTTATAATTCCTGTTCAATAAAATTGTTTTTAATTTGCCAATGTATTCACTATTTAACCACCGTATCAATAAAAATTCGGGCTCTTTCCTAGCCTCAGTGCTACTTTTATGCCTTGCTCACAGCGAATTTCCCTATTCCTATACCCTGCCCCCTGATTTCTGTCACTGTAGATTAGTTTTGCCTTTCTAAAACTTAATACATATGGCGTATATCCTTTTATATCTGATTTCTTTTGTCCAGTTTAATGTTTTTGATTGTTAAGTAGTATATCATGGATTGAATATTTATGTTGTTTCCGCTGTTTACCTACTATGAATGATGCTGCCCTCAATATTCATATGTTAGTCTTTCTGTGGATAAACACCTTCTAACATTTTATGTTTAACTTTATGAGACACTATCTTCCCCATTAGCTATATAACTTTCTGTTCTACTAGTAATGTGTTAGAGTACCATTTGTTCTTAATCCTTGTCAACGTTTAGTACTTTAAGTCTTTTTTTTTTTTTTATTTTGAGATTGGGTCTTGCTATTTTTTTCCCGTGGAACGGTAGGCTCCCGTTGCTCCTGCTACCACAGACTCAAGCAATCCCCAGACTCAGCTTCCCAGGTAGCTGGGATTACAGGTGCACGCTACCACGCCCAGCTATTTTTTTGGGGACTAGGTCTCTCTACATGCCCCCCTCCCCCACCCCACCCCCACCGGCCCCAACCGAGACCCCTAGCCCCAGGCGCTTCATAAGCTGAAGCTTCCAGGCAGGAGATACAGTGCCCTGCTAGTACTTTCTGTTTTTTTAATGTTAGCCATTCTCATGAGTGAGTAGTACTATTATGCTTTTAATTGGCACGTCCTTGTAACATATATTTATATATTCTGGAGAGAATTCCTTCACAAATATTTTCCATATTGATATCTTGAATATCAAATTTTTCATTTTTATAAGGTTCATTGCAATAAGTTTTCTTTTA
>PVHY01023361.1:0-21077 GCA_004024945.1 Uropsilus gracilis
TAATAAATAGTTTTAAGCCTGCTTCCTAGGGAGAGAAGCAAAAATAGATGTGGCTACTTCCAGCTAAAGACAATTACTAATATAAACTGTTTTGAGCCTGCTTCATAGAGAGAAGCAGGACTGTAGTTGTTTGAAATCAGGCCTGTATGTGCTTCAAATTAAATTAAAAAGTCTTCTTCTGGCCGCCCTGTTTCACTACTAGGTCATAGGTAAGTGCAAAAAAACAGTTAAGAAGCATGCTACCAGTTGGTTTTAGGTACTAGGAAGCAAAAACACTTCAAAGACCTCAAACAAAAGTGTTTTATTTCATCAGCTAGACTTTAACTTCTTTGAGAACAAGTATCTATCACTGACAGATTTAGTCATTAAGTATTTATTAAGATCCATCCATGGCAGATGATGTTTTTCAAAGACAGCCAGACCTACATATTTATCCCACTTAATGTTCTTTCTACAGTAGAACTAATACACCTCCTATGAAAAGAAACAGGTTCCTCCTTAATCTGGGTGGAGACTACTCTGATGATGGAGCACAGCAGAAGTGATGCTATGTGACTTCTGAGATTATACAGTAAAAAATTACAGTATCCATCCATCCATCCATCCATCCGTAAGCTTGCCCATTGAACTCAACCACCATTTTGTGAGAAAACCCAAGTTACAGGGAGAGATAATGTATAGGTA
Organism: Uropsilus gracilis; assembly: GCA_004024945.1. Lineage (NCBI taxonomy): Eukaryota > Metazoa > Chordata > Mammalia > Eulipotyphla > Talpidae > Uropsilus > Uropsilus gracilis. The sequence goes on from PVHY01023361.1 coordinate 685, forward strand.
TATGACCAGCATCTCTCAACCCACTGTCAACACCCAACATCATGTGAGTGACCCCCTGGATGTGGAAATAAATGAACCATCAGATACTTTCTACTCACAGTCTTTCAAGTGTTCCTGCTGAGCCAAGACATTGTGGTACAGAGATCAAGTCTCCCTGTGGTATAGTGTCTGAACTCCTAATCGACAGAAACTAAGAGATAACAAATGACTTCTGTTTTATATTAAGATACCATATTTTAGAGTCATTTCTTATGCAAGAATAGATCATTAATGTACAATAACCTGAGCACCATGGCATTAATACTTCTGATTTTTCATCAGTGGCTCAAATGTCAATATCATATAATCATTCTCCACTTCACTGAGCTATGAACTTGAACCTGGTTCACTGAGGCTGGTGAAGCTGGTAAAGATTCTTCCCATCATCTGTGTCTCAGTCAGTCTTGGCCGCACCTTCCTGTGATTGGATATGCCATCAGTCATATAAAGAGAACCATGTCAGCTCTTTGAGGAAATGTAGTCATGAAAAAAAAAAAACAACTGAAAACCAAATATGTGTCCTAGTCCTGTGCATTTGGACCAAGCCTTGCCAAGAGGCAGGCTGGGTGTACTGGGGGAGTTGGGGGGGGGTGTTGGAGTCATTGACCCCCTCTGATTTGCTCCACTCCAGTCTCCCCTCACCAGAAATAAGGAAAAATAGGCTGGGCACGGTGGTGCATGCCTTAAACGGCAGCCTAGGAAACCACAGCCAGGACCAGGGATTGCGGTTCGAGCCCCACTTGGGGCAACACAGGGAGACCTAGTCCCCCCCAAAAAAATAGCTGGGCTTGGTGGTGCACATCTGTAAATCCCAGCTATCTGGGAAGCTGAGGCTGGGGATTGCTTGAGTCTGTGGTACCCCGAGCAATGTGAGCCTGCGATTCCACGGGCAAAAATAGCGAGACCTATTCTCAAAAAAAAAAATTTTTAAATTAAATAAAATAATAAAAATTGTTATAGGGGGAAACTAAGGAGGGTTAGGTTAGAGGTGATGTGACCTTGTGCAGCATGTTGTTGAGATGATAGCATTTCAGTCATGTCCCACCTGGTGTGTGGTTGCATGTTATGAGGACTTGCAGGGAGCAGAATTATGCACAGTTGTGGCCTGTTGAAGGCCCCAAGACCCTTTCCTCTAAACTCTCAAGAAACAATTATGCTTCGTTATCTTTTCCAGTTCCTCGCTTAAAAGTTCCCAACCTGTGAGGCATAAGATTTCCCAAGTCCTGCCAGAGAACCTCAATATGGAGAAAAGCAATCCAAACTGACCTCAGGTTAAACCAATCCTGAGTGTGAGTGACACACAGCTTTTGATTTCAGGGGCACTGGAGCTGATGTTTTTCCCAAGAATTAGCTTAATTTAGATAATGTGTGATTTCAGTAATAGTCTTTAAGAGCGTGTGCACAATAAATCACTGCAAAGGACTGCATTTTAAAGATTCCTTACTCAGCGTGGTGGTACGTGCCTATAGTCCAAGCGCTGGGAGGCAAAAGGCCTGGGATTGCTTGAGTTTACAGATTCAAAACTACCCCAGGCAACATAGCAAGACCTGGTTTGAAAAAGCAGCCAGGCACGGTGGCACGTGTCTGTGACCCCAGCTACCTGGGAGGCTGAGACTGGGAATCGCATGAGCCCACAGGATCATGACTACCCCCGGGCAACATAGTGATATCTAGTCTCAAAAAAATAAAAAATAAAATAAAGACTCCTTGACCTAGCCAGGCACAGTGGCTCGTGCCTGCAAACTTCAGCCTATGAAGCAGCTGGGGCTAAGGATCGTGGTTCGAGTCCTGTTAGGGGCAACACCTAGTCCCAAAAAATAGCTGATCATGGTGGTGCGCACCTGTAATCCCAGCTACCTGGGAAGCTGAGGCTGGGGATTGCTTGAGTCTGTGGTACCACGGGCAACAGGAGACTGCGGTTCCACGGGCAAATAGCGAAACCTAATCTCAAAAAACAAAAAAAAAGAACAACAACAAAAAACCAAAAAGACTCCTTGACCTATGCAACTTTATTCCCATCAACTGGAGACTATTTTTAAAAAATAGCAGTCATTAGAAAAATAATAAAGTCACATTGCCTAACATAACCACTCAAGAGTATTTTTCTGCTGTTTGTCATCATCATGCTTTCTTTGAGTCTCACTTTGTTCCCTCATCTGTAAAATGGGAATTATAATGACCATCTCAAAGGGCTGTTCTCAAGATTAAATAGGAAAATACCTGGAAAACCCTTAGCACATTCCCAGTTGTTCCGGGGAGAAAGGAGCCCTTTTCCATGACCATTCTTGTTCATCCTACCTGTATTCTACTCTCCTGTGTGTCCATCCTATGTTTCCCAGATGAATATGCGAACTTCAGACCAGCAGAAACAGGTGTGTTTGGTCCTTAGGTATCATTAGGGTCTAGAACTGATGCTACCACAGGGTTGGTACCAAATAAGCGAACCACTAATGTACTTCTGAAACCAGGTACAAACAGAGCACCAAATCTAAGCAGGGAGACAAATACAAACATCAAGGACCATAGATGAATCAAGGGACAGTTCTCCGATACAGGTCAGGTCAATGTCTGTGGGTTCTCCCAACTGCATGCACAATTGCAAGAGACCACAGGTTCCAACAGCAATGAGGTTTATTTTACAAGGAAAAACAAAGAGCTTTTTTTTTTTTTTTGAGACTAGGTCTCGCTATTTTTGCCCGTGGAACCACAGGCTCCCGTTGCCCGTGGTACCAGACTCAAGCGATCCCCAGCCTCAGCTTCCCAGGTAGCTGGGATGACAGGCGCACCACCACGCCCAGCTATTTTTTTGGGGACTAGGTCTCACTACGTGCCCCAGGCAGGACTTGAACCGTGATCCCTCGCCCCAGCCGCTTCGTAGGCTGAAGCTTACAGGCACAAGCACCGTGCCCGGCAGGAAAAACAAAGAGCTTAATGTAACCTCGAGGGACCAGCTACCTCCCCCAGTCAGTGTCCACCAGACAAGCAGTGTTGGTCACCTGTCACCAGGAGTGCTGGACAGCAGCAATGCTCAGGAGTGGTCACCAGGAGTGAACCACTAACAAACAGCCCTTATAGACACCAGGCCCCGGGCCTTTGGTGCTCCTGTCAGGCCATGTAAGGGCCTGGGCCAGAAACCCAGTCTCTGTAGACTTCAACTTGGTCAGCTGCCGGATGAGGCTACTGTTTCCCCTTCCTTCTTTGGAGGCCAGGAATGAAGCCCTTCTCTACTCTTTTGGAGGCTCAAGCACTTCCCTGAAGCTGGGAAAGTTCTCCCCGAAGCTGGAACCCAAGCTTCTCAGGTCCCTGCAACCTTGGTCTGAATTCACCCTAGGGTGCCCCACCCTGGAGTCTGATTTAATTCCCATGGCTGATTGGCCTATTTCAAGAGACCACCACAACTGTTGCTGGCTCCAGCCTGGTGTCACTTCTAGATCAATGTGGAGACAGTTGGTAATTATATCAATAAAAACTGTTAGTTAAATACTGTTGAATTAATGCAATGAGGAGGCCTTTAGGCAAGAGGGTTTTTTTGTTGTTTCTCCCCCTGCCCCCAGACTGAGGTGGTATTAATACCAGGAGGACCTAGCTAAGCAACCCCAAATCTTAGCCTGCAAATGCCTCCCCATTAGAATACTGAAACCCAAGGACAGCCTATCACAACCCCAAGACTTAAAGCTATAGCCAATCAATACTTTTCTAATTTCACTGGGCTCTTTAGATAAGTCTTGCTTCAGTTCCTTCAGTGCACCCAGCCAGGTTAGATTATGTTTTGCCCCATGGGAGTTGAATAAAAAATATTTTTTCTCAAACTTATAATTTTTTAAAGTATACTTTTGATCTTTTTTTTTTTTCTTTGAGACTAGGTCTTGCTATTTTTGCCCGTGGAACCGCAGACTCACGTTGCCCCGGGTTCCACGGACTCAAGAAATCCCCAGCTTCAGCTTCCCAGATAGCTGGGATTACAGGCGCATGCCTCCACACCCAGCTATGTTTTGGGACTAGGTCTCGCTGTGTTGCCTCGAGTGGTACTCAAACTGCGATCCCCAGACCCTGCTGCGACTCCATAAGCCGTCGCTTACAGGCACGCGCCACCGTGGCCGGCTCTACTTTTGATTTTTTAACACAGCTGATGAACATTTCTAGTTATCAACCAGATACTCAGACTTTATCTCAAACAGTTCTGTGTAGACATCATTTTGCTCATTCTGTAAAGAGATAGCATTTAATTCTCTCCCTGTCATAGGAGGGCAAGTGGCAATAACCTCAGGCCTGATTCCAACATTTGTTCTCTTGAAATCATACAAGGCAGTCTCCCTGCCAAGAAGAAAGTTTGGAAATCACCATCCTAGACAGACAGCCCCTAATCTTGGTTGGTTGATGGACAAGCACTATTCCTAGTGCTGGAAATTCCATTTGTTCTAGCTAGCTAGTATCTTATGGTGTTTTGACAGCTTAGTGGGGGGGGGGGGTTGTCTAACAGATTCAGGGAGAGGAGGGAGGCCCCTCCCAGGGTTGAGGTAATTCTTAGAGATAAATACAACGTGCCTGGGAGGAACACAAGGGAATATAGTGACAGGTCCCGGGTGATACGGTGGTGAGAGAACTATGGGGACTACAACAATGTAAGAAAAGAACTAATAGGCCGGGTGTGGTGGCGCCCACCTTTAATTCCAGCCTCAGGAGATCAAGGCTAGGAATCACTTGAGTCCAAGGGTTCAAGACTACCCTGAGCAACATAGTGAGACCTAGTCTCAAAAAACAGCTGGGTGTGGTGGTACGCGCCTATAATCCCAGCTACCTGGGAAGCTGAGGCTGGGGATCACTTGAGTCTGTGGTACCCCGGGCAACATGAGCCTGCGGTCCCCCCTAGCAACAAAGCAAGATCTAGTCACAAAACCAAACAAAAAAAGGCAGCCACCCTGCCTTGATTCAGAAAGCCCTATTGTGGGAAGTTTTCTGCAAAATCAAGTGCCTGCTTTCTAAAATTCATTTATTATGGTGTCAAAGGATTATTTTCCCATTTCTGTGCACATGTTTATGTTTCAGTTCTCCTAGGAAGCACAATCTACTCCTGTGGACTGTGAGACAAGGTATTAAAATCAGCTTTGTTTGTTTGTTTTTTATTTCATGTAAACTGTCCCCACCAAAGTATTTTCTTTTTCTTTTTTTTTAAGACTAGGTCTCGCTATTTCTGCCTGTGGAACCTCAGGCTCCCATTGTCTGGCGTACCACAGACTCAAGCAATCCCCAGCCTCAGCTTCCCAGGTACCTGGGATTACAGGCACGCTCCACCATGCCCAGCTATTTTTTGGGGACTAGGCCTCGCTATGTTGTCCCAAGCGGCACTCAAACCGCGACCCCTAACCCCTGCCGCTTCATAGGCTGAAGCTTAACAGGCACGAGCCACTGTGCCAGGAAACTCCTCTCTTTTCATCATCCTTTCTTGCATCCTGGCATTTAGAAGGCTGATGTCGCCATGTTGGACCATAAGGACGATCCCCAAAGACTTCTTGGAGCAGATTGCTTACTTCTTCAATTTGTCTATCTTGTTAAGCAACTGTTATTTGGGGTTTTCTGTCACTCACAGTCAAGCCAAATTATTACTAATTCAGTGGCAAGTGGTATAAGAGAAGCACTCAGGAAGGTGGCGTTTAGTGACAGAATTGATAACTGCGTAGGGAAGATTGCACCCTGTATGGGAGATAATGGCTTGCTCTTTATAGTGTTCTGCAATTTCAAAGCATTTCAAATGTATTTTTTTTTTTTTGATCCTCATCATAAACTCCTGGGTGAGAGAGATAAAAGGACTTGGGTGTTGGCCTCTGAGCTGAAAGTCACCCTGTTTTTAGTCCTGAGGGCAGAGCTTTTTCTGCCACCTAGTCTGACTCAACAATATAATTAACGACCTGGTTGAGGCTGAGATTTTAGTTTGCCATAAATTTCTCCAGTTGATTGCAATTATTTTTGTGGTAAAGTCAAAGCTCAGATGATAGAAAGAAAGTGGCCCCCCCTAAGTTGATATGTTCTCATCAGTTGAAGCCCTAACTCCAAATGTGACTGCATTTGGAGGAAGAACCTTTGAAGAGGGAGGTAAGGTCAGATGAGGTCCTTTGAGTGGCACCATAATCCATATGACTGGTGTTCTAATAAGAGTAAAATACCAGGGATATGTGCAGGCAAAGAAAAAGCCAAGTGAGAACCTAGGGACAAGTGACCATGTGCGAGCTAAGGAAGGAGGCCGCAGGAGAAACCAAACCCACCAGCACCTTGATCTTGGGCTTTCATCTCCAGAGCTGTGATTAATAAATTTCTGTTGTTGAAGGCCCCCAGCCTGTGGCATTTTTGTTATTGCAACCTTGGCAACTAAAACAGAGACTAAGTAATTCTCCTAGAGCCAGAGAGAAAACAGAAGCCCAGCTGTGTCAACATCCAACCCAGTATCTTTCCCGCAGCCTAGTCGGCTGCCTCAAAGCATCTGACTCCTAGATCCCAAGGGAGCCCTGAGTGTAGGTGAGTAGCCAAACTCCTCCTTTTGACACCCTGCACCACCCAAGCCAGAGGGGATGACACCTGCAGGAGCAGTGGTCTGAACTCATCTCTGACATTCCTGAGTCAAGGGCTGCTGGAAAGGGGGCGGAGCTGAGCAGCCATTTTGTGAGCCTGAAAGAGACATTCCTCTACCCCTTGCCCAAAATTCCTTTGAAGTTATCCTTGGAATTCAGCCTTCTTTTTTTTTTTTTTTTTGAGACTAGGTCTTGCTATGTTTCCCGGGGTAGTCTCAAACCCATGGACTCAAGTGATTCCTAACCTCGGCCTCCCAAGTAGCTGGGATTACAGGCATGCCACCGCACCTGGCTTGGAATTCATCCATTTGTTTCCACTGCCGGACTACCCTAGATCAACCCACCATCTCTGCTCCAAAACAAACCCTAGAAACCTGACTGCAGAATTGAGGCTACAAGCCGGGCGTGGTGGTACGTGCTTGTCGTCCAAGTTCCGAGAGGCAAGAGATCAGGGATAACTTGAGTTCATGGGTTCTAGACTACCCCGGGGAACATAGCAAGACATGGTCTTGAAAAAGTAGCCAGGCATGGTAGTGCACCCCTGTAATCCCAGCTACCTGGGAGGCTGAGCCTGGAGATCGCTTGAGTTCACAGGATCAGGACTACCCTGGGCAACATTGCGAGATCCAGTCTCAAAAAAAGAATTGAGGCTACCAGAAGACGAGGGTAGGAGATGAGGTGCAAATGGGGGAGGGAGCCCAACAAGTCATGGTGGAGGATTACGGTGTCGTGGTAGTGAGTGTGCTGTGAGAACATACAACTGAAGGATGTGAACCCAGACCCCTATCATATACAGTATTATTAGCCAATGCTACCTCAATAAAAAAGATGGAATTTAAAAAATAACATAAAGTAGTTATTCAGTTGCAACATGGTACAGGAGGAGGTAAAAGGTAAACACTCAAGGTAGGTATTATTTCAAGTTAAAACACCGTGCTGCCAGGCATGGTGGCACATACCTGTAAGCTTCAGCCTATGAAGCGGCTGGGGCTAGGGATCGCAGTTCGAGTCCCACTCAGGACATAGTGAGACCTAGTCCCCCAAAAAATAGCTGGGCGTGGTGGCACGCACCTATAATCACAGTTACCTGGGAAGCTCAGGCTGGGGATTGCTTGAGTCTGTGGTACCCTGGGCAATGTGAGCCTACAGTTCCACAGGCAAAAAATAGCGAGACCTAGTCTCAAAAAAATTAATTAATTAATTAAAATAAAACACCTGCTGGTAGTGAGCTACCAGGTCTGGAAGTAGCTGCTGTATCTCAGGCTCAAGGTCATTTCCATCATTTTTTACCAGGTGATTCCAATAGAGTATACTGAGTGGTGTCTCTGGAATTTACAGATTGTTTATTTGCATATGCAAAGAATGTATATTTAATACTGACTGTTTTTTAATGTACTGTATAAATATCTCAAAATAAAAGAAATTCAAACTATCTCATTTCTAGAGCATTACTGAACTTTTCCCCTTTTAAAGTCATCTGACACCACGCGGGCCCTTCAGTCCCTGAGTCAGTCATGCACTCTACTCAAGAAGGTCTCCAGCTGTGAAGTTTTGGAATCACACCTGTTTGGGGGTGTCTTTTTTTTTTTTGAGACTACATCTCGCTATGTTGCCTGGGATAGTCTCCATCCCATGGACTCAAGTGATCCCCGGCCTCAGCCTCCCAGGTAGCTGGGTTACAGGTGCCCACCACTGTGCCTGGCTGCTTTTTCTCACTATGTTGCCCAGGGTAGTCTTGAACCCGCGAACTCAAGTGATCCCTAACGTCTTGCCTCCCAGCACTTGGATTACAGACATGCACCACCACATCTGGCTTGGAGGTGGTTTTATATTGTCCAGCTAATATGGAAGTTCAAAGGAGGCAGTCGATGCCAGAATCAAAGAAAGGGGTACACCTGACAACAGTAGCATATTTGTCAAAGAGTCAGTGTAAACAAGAAGAGGTATGACACACACCTACCCAATGTGCAGACCACCCCTTTCACTAACAAACCAAACTGGCGGGCGTAGGCTGACAACGTATCAGCTAACCTCCATCCACCTTTCCTGCAGGTCTGGCTCACCATGTTATACAGTTGAGGGTAATGACTGGTAAGCAGAAAGAAGCTCAGAGGTTTCTTTTTTTGGAGACTAGGTTTGGCTATGTTGCCTGGGGTAGTTCCTGTCCCATAGATAGCAATCCCCAGCCTCAGCCTCTCAGGTAGCTGGGGTTACAGGTGCCCACCAATGCGCCGGGCTGCTTTTTCAAGAAACATGTCTTGCTATGTTGCCCGGGGTATCCTGGAACCTGCGAACTCAAGCGATTCCTGTCCTCTTGCCTCCCAATGCTTGGATTATAGGCACAGGACACCACACCCAGCTTGAAATCCAGAGGTTTCTGAGAAAGCTGTTCCTTTCCTGATATAATGGGGACCAAGAAGGGAAAGGCAATTCTTTGCCTTCCCCACCCTCTCATGCTGATAGGTTGTCTGCAGCTGCAGCAGATATCTTGTGACCAAGAGAGGACAAGTTTGATGAGACTTCTTGACAGGATTGATAGGGTTGATCTAGGGAAAATTAGAAAGTATCTTGGGCCCCTGATGGCACTTATGAACTGAGACACCAAAGCCAGCTGTTGTGTTTTTGCCCCACCAGTATTTGATTATAAAACATTGTAAGTACATAGAAAAGTTGAAACCCCATCATCTATTTATTTATTTGTTTTATCCATGTCTATCCATGTAAACAGTCCTCTAACTAGCCATTACTCCCTTCTTTTTATGTTTTCTGAACACTTCACCCCTGAACATTTCAGTATTCTTATCATTAAGTAGACTACCTGTCAATAATCCTTACTTGAAAGTTTTTACTGAGATAACTGTTGATTCATACAGTTGAGAAAAAAAAATAATACAGCCAGGGGCGGTGGTACACACCTGTAATCCCAGCGCTCGGAGACTGAGGCCTAGGATTGCTTCAGTCCATAGGTTCAAGACTACTCTGGGCAACATAGCAAGACCTAGTTTCTAAAAAAAGCCAGGCGTGGTGGCACACACCTGTAATTCCAGTTACCTGAGAGGCTGAAGATCACTTGAGTCCACGAGTTCATGACTACCTTGGGCAACATAGCAAGACTTAGTCTGAAAATATCTCTGGGACTTCCTCCTCATGTTATAAGGCTCAATCTCTGGTGGAGATGGGTCTCTCCTTGTGACCTCATTTAACCTTATTTACCTTCTGAAAGACCAAATACAATCACACTGGAGGTTAGGCTTCAACACATAGGGTTAAGAGAGAGGAATACTTTTTCTGTCTATATCACTGCTTAAGTTGGTCAAAACTCACAGAATTTCTTTTTTCCTTTTTTTTTTTTGAGACTAAGTCTTATTATTTTTGCCTGTGGAACTGCAGGCTCCCATTGCCCCGGGTACTATGGACTCAAGTAATCCCCAGCCTGAGCTTCCCAGGTAACTGGGATTACAGTTATGCACCACCATGCCCAGCTATTTTTTTGGAACTAGGTCTTGCTACGTTGCCCCGAGTGGGACTCAAACAGTGATCCTGGGTCCCCGCCGCGGCTTCCTAGGCTGCCACTTGCAGGCATGTGCCACCATTCCTGGCCCTTTTATTTTTAAGAGACTAGGTCTCACTATGTTGCCCAGGGTGATCAAGTGATGATGGACTCAAGTGATCCCCAGCCTCAGCCTCCCAGGTAACTTGGATCACAAGTGCACGCCACCATGCCCGAGCAAAGCTCACAGAATTATGCACCTAAAAAGTGAAATTTGTCCGGGCACGGTGGCTCGTGCCTGTAAGCTTCAGCCTATGAAGCGGCCGGGGCTAGGGATCATGGTTCGAGTCCCACCTGGGGCCAGTAGTGAGACCTAGTTCCAAAAAAATAGCTGGGCTTGGTGGCACGTGCCTGTCATCCCAGCTACCTGGGAGGCTGAGGCTGGGGATGGCTTGAGTTCGTGGTACCCCATGCAATGAGAGCCTGAGGTTCCACGGGCAAAAGTAGCGAAACCTAGTCTCAAAAAAAAAAAAAAAAAAGTGAAATTTGTAAGTTGTATAGAAATTATACCTCAATAAACCTAATTTTTAAAAAAGTAAAAGAAAGCCAAGGGAAGGGTTCTAAGAAGACAGGGATGCTGCGTTGATCCTGGACTGCCCAGCAAAGCTCTCTTGTGGAGAGGGCTTGTGGGTCCTGCTTGGGATTTAGACCTAGACTACATATGCCTAATTGTCATCGAAACTGTGTCTTTCTAGAATAATGTATTTAGGCTTCAGGTGAGAAATTAAAACAAGCACAGTGGGCTGGTCTTCAAACGCTGTCAGAAACACAGCTCCAGATAGACCAGAGGCCAGGTCTCAGGCTTCAGTGTCATCAGCTTCAAAGGGTCTCAGGTCACACTGTCCCCAGGGCTAAGCTGAGCTATTCAAGAAACCTGTTATACAGAGGAATTTGGGCCCTCTGAATGCTCCTTGGTTGAACCTTCCACTCCCCAAGACCTTCGAAGCCGTGTTTGAAGAACTTGCAATTTAAAGAAATGAAGAACCCACAAATACAAGGTTTGGGAAAAAAAGAAAACAACTTTTTCTCCTGGGTTAAGCCAAGTGCTGGGGTTAAGACTTATTAGTGGAGCCCACCTGCCATCCTTTGAAATAGATAAAAGACTTTTCCAGTCCTTACCATGAACACTACATGCACTCCCCACCTGCTCCATTCCACACTCCCACACCCTCCTCCCCCAGCCCCAAAACCTATAATTAAAAACCCTCTTTTCAGGCTGGAATACAATTCAAGCACAATCATTATGAAAACCCTGCCCTGTTTCTGTGGTTACTGACAACTGCCTTTGTGTAAATCTCATTAAATCAAACCAGGGACTAGGCTGTTAAGACAATTCCTAGGAAGGGAAAGGCTATGTAGATTCAAGAAAAATGTTGCAAATCTTAGGTATAAGACTTCTTTGGATTAGAAAGTAATATTATTTATCTCTCTTAAACCACTAGCAAATCAACCATGAAAAATCAATAATGGCTTGCATCACCAGCACATTTTCCTACTTGGTAGTGTTCTGTTTCCTGTAAAGGCAAAGGAAACAGGCTTTCCTTCACCAGACATTTTATTCTCCTGCCTTTAAGCAGCAGAGGAAATAACTGGGAGCATTGCTAAATGCTCTGTTTTCATTCCAAATCTTTTTTGGTACCTAGGAGCAATTTACTTCTCATTTAAAAAGAAAAAAATGATCCTTATTCACACCCTACACAACAGTGGGTTAACCTTAAAATCTAAAAAGTGAAATGGTGCTTGTATAATACTGAGCACAATCCATAACTTACAGAGTAGCATACATCTAGAATACTTGCACTTTTTTATCCAGGCCTGCAGGTTGTATTAGCTGTTGTTATCCTCTTTCTCCCTTTGGTTTTTTTTTTTTTGGAGACTAGGTCTCCCTATGTTGCCTGGGGTAGCCTCAATCCCACGGACTCAAGCGATCCCCAGCCTCAGCCTCCCAGGTAGCTGGGATTACAGGCACAATGGTGCCCGCCACTGCACCCAGCTGCTTTCTCAAGACCAGCTCTCGCTATGTTTCCTGGGATAGTCTCAAACCCAGGAACTCAAGTGATCCAGGGCCTCTGGCCTCCCAGGCCTTGGATTATAGATGCACGCCACCACACCCAGCTCTCCCTTTGTTATACCTATTCCCATTCTAGAAATTTCATGGTCCTTAATTATTAAACCAATCATCTTCCCTTGTATCTTTTCTCAACGAAGGATCTAAAGGACTTAGCCTCTCCCTTATCTTCTGATGCACAACAGGCTGTAGGAACCTGTTCTGGTTCCTACTGGAAAGGATGATATAGGACTCACCTTGGTCCTGCCTCTGGGCTCAGCTTGGCATATGCCTGCCTTTTCCATGAACTAGGGCTCTTTCTTGCCAGTGTCAAGACTTAGTGACTGAGAATGAGCTCCCTGAGAACTTCGTTTAAAGGGTTAACTTCCATCAACTTCTCAGTCTTATCGGGATCTTCCTCAGGCTCCACTTGCTCAAATCCATGAGCTATCTTTGTGCATGGCTGCAGTAACCAATGACAGCAGACAAAGCAGAGAAAGAGGCACATAACCAGGATAAGGGGAAAACAAGGTGAGTGCAGCTCTCTGGGTGCTTAGCTGGAATCCAAACTAATGCTACACTGGGTTCTGAATGCCCTCCTCTCCAGGTCTCCAGGTTCCCCTCCCCTGCATCCACCCAGCTGTCTTGTACGTTTGCAGTGCCAAGTTCATTCTGCAGGTTATAGTACAGAGCTTTGCTTCCATTATTTTTATCCTGCAGCAGACTACGAGGTGCTAGTCTTCTGGGTGGTCCGTCAGCCCCAGTGTTCTGCTCTGAGTGTCCATTTTTAAAGTTGGAAAGAACCTCTCTTGTCCAGTCCAGGGAGTACTGATGCCTGAGCATCTAGTCATTGGGTCTTGGTCAGAAGTACTTTACAGAGAAGGGAAAACCTTCTGGTAGAATCATCTCTGGATAGAGATAAAAAAGGAACACTAGCTCAGAACCAGAAATAACTTTACCCTGAATGAGATCATGAGGACCTAGGAAGACCTTAGGAGGCTTAGGAGAGACGGAAAGAATATATCAGACAAAGGGCAGAGGGAGTAAAGGGCAAAAGGGAAGAGGATTATGGAGGCACAACCTCTTGTGAGATTAATAGTGATTAGCACTGTGAAAATGAATATTTATGAGGGTAGCACTGATTATATTAAAGGATCATTTGAATAATCATGAATATGTTTCCATGCGTTTGGATCTAATGGAACAGTTTTCAGTCTTTAATGAGGCATCTGCGGTGTTTGAAGAGTGAGGGGGAGCAGGGTGGGAGCTGAGAGAAAGGAATGAATGACACCGGTCATGAGGTTTATGCACCTATTTTTTCCTCACTGCACAGCCTTTCTCTCTACATCTAGGGGAAAGTGTCTAAAATTGCACACTGGATGTGATATTTTATTGCTTCTTAATCTTTACTTGAAAAGGCATGAAACTTGACATTTTGTCCTTAGCAGACGGCGAAATTGAGTTTAAAGGTTAAATGACATTTCCAGGTCATATCGCTATACAGTGGGTGAACCTCAACTTCAGCTCCTTCTCCCGGGTCACTTCCAAGGGCGTAGAGTGAATATATACCTCCTCGTCGCAGGTCGTCCTGGGTTATACCTATGGTCCTATCACTACTGGCAAAAGTGTAACCCTTGGGACGAGCGTTTTAAGAGTTTAGGGAGGCAAGAACCTCTTTTTTTACTTCCAGCCCCTCGGGATGATGTCAAGTGCCAATAAATGATGGCGGTTGTTTTGAGAAGTCACAGGTGGGCAGGAACAGGAAAGACAGAGCGGGATGGCAGCTTTTAAGTGTTCTCCTGAATTCCCTGGCAGGGAGGAGCTGGGAATGAAGAACTGAGTAAATAAAATGGTTCCATTTCAATTCCTGAGATGGACTTGCTTCCCAGGGACGACAGACAGGAAACCAGTCCTTCAGAAGACAGAGGGGCCTGGACTAGAAAGTCAACTCAGCTGTTTTCTGCAAACACACAGAGCTCGGCCCCATCCAGGCATGCTCGCGTGGGAGGCACAGGCAGGGGAGAGGCGAGGTAATCTTATGCCTTGGAGCTGGGCGAGCTTGGGTTCAAATGCCAGCTCCGTCTTTTTCCAGGCTTGAGTTCCTTCGCCAAGTTGGGCCTTGTCGGGCCGACAAGCCTCAGCAGCTTAAGCCAGAGCCTAGCACAGGATGCAGACCAAGCCCCGGGAGCTATTCCTAGGCTCTCCCTGGAGGTGGAAGCGGAATTGCAGTCGGGGTGCCGGCTCGGAGGGAACTAGCGCGGGGGAGGTAAGCGGCTGATTCAGCTGTCTGGTGCTACTTTCCGCCGGGCGACACCTGCCCCATTAGCTGGCACCGCCCACTGGGGAAGGTTCTGGGCCGCACGACGTCAAGGCAGGATTCCAACTGGAGTTGATTTTCTTTGGATTTAAGCTCACCAACCCCCCTCTTATGACTGACACATTCTTTCTTTAGATATGCTAATACCTCCCCTCAGAATACTGCCTCATCTTGCCGGGGCAGGCTCGGTTTCTTAGAGACGGCCTCTCAGACCTTTTATGTCAACGTTTTAAATAGCTCACCTCTAAGGAGGCAAACTTTTAACCTGATTTGACTTCCTTCCGGGGTATCCCGTTCCGGAGACCCCCCCAACACCAACCGGGGCGCTTTCACCTATCCATCTTACATCCGCTAAAGAGAGCTCTGAGTGTTTGGTAGGCTCTCTCGGGCCAGGCGTCTGTTTTGTTTTGTTTTGTTTTTTGAGACTAGGTCTCACTATTTTTGCCCGTGGAACCACAGGCTCACGATGCCCGGGGTACCACAGACTCCAGCGATCCCTAGTCTCAGCTTCCAGGTAGCTGGGATTACAGGCGCGCGCCACCACGCCCAGCTTTTTTGGAACTAGGTCTCTCTACGTGCCTCCAGCGGGACTCGAACCGTGATCCCAGGCCCCGGCTGCGGCTTCCTAGGCTGCCGCTTACAGGCATGTGCCACCATTCCCGGCCCCCATGCTTCTGTTTTTGACCCTACTTGCCTCATCTATAAACTGGGTTGTTTGTTGAGTGAGTTATTATGCAGAGTAAATGAAGTCCTTGAGGAAAGATTTAGTGAGAAAATCTTGGGTACTCAGTGTAAGGTGTTGGTACTGCGGTGCACAGTAGGTGCTCATTAAATTTGTTCAATGAGCTGGGCACTGTAGCGCGGCTGAGACTAGGAATCGCTTGAGTCTGAGGGTTCGAGACCTGCCCGGGGCAACATAGCAAGACCTAGTCTCAAAAAAACAGCTGGGCACGCTGGACACAGTGGTGCTTGCCTGTGACAGCTTATGGAGTCGCAGCTGGGTCTGGGGATCACAGTTCAAGTCCTGCCTGGGGCAACACAGCAAGACCTAGTCCCAAAAAAATAGCTGGGCGTGGTGGCATATGCCTGTAATCCCAGCTACCTAGGAAGCTGAGGCTAGGGATCGCTTGAGTTTGTGGTACCCCGGGCAACATGAGCCTGCAGTTCCACGGGCAAAATAGTGAGACCCAGTCTCAAAAACAATTTTTTTGTTCAATGACTGATGAGTAAGTGAACATTACCCATGATTACTACTCTGGTTATGTGTCCAGGCACTCTGCTGCTCTTTAAGGGATGACCAGATAGGTCTCCCCACAAGGCCCAGATAGGCTTTTCTCCATGTGCCAGAGGGCTTCTTGACCCTTGGTATAGGAACTAGAGGTCAGTCAAGATCCTGTGAGCCTGGATCTTCGAAAAGGAAAGTCTTAAAGAATGCCGGTTGTTTTGAGTTGAAAGCAGTGAGGGCCCTGGAAGGTGGAAGTGTTTCTTCAGGCCTTGAGTCCTTCACCCCTCCCTAACAGAAGACTCACTGCCCCACCTTTTATGACTTAGAAGAATGCAGTGTGGAGGGGGACTTTCATCCAGGTGTACTTAGGCTTATCAGTGAATATATTCTCTCTCAGGGTACATGAGGTCACCCCCTCGTCTGTTACTTGACCACCACCCTCACCCTCTCTACTTGGAAGCATCAAGTCTCTAAACACTGAATAAATAATAACTATCTACTCAATTAGTCATTACAATGTATAACCTTGTAAAGTCTCTGTATATATTTTGTTAAATTCTGGTTTTTTTTTTAATAGTAATGTGCTTGATGTTAATTTATTGGTCATCCCCCAGATGGGGTGGGGAAATCAGACAGGGGTTCTGTCCTCATGGAACCAACAGTTCACAAGAGATAGAGGTGTTGGGCACAAAGAAATCATCCCAGCCGGATGCAGTGGTGCGCACCTGTAATCCCACCTACTTGGGAGGCTGAAGCTAGGAATCACTTGAGTCCATGAGTTTGAGACTATCCCGTGCAACATAGTGAGACCTAGTCTCAAAAAAAAAGAAAGAAAGAAATGAAAAGAAATCACCCCATACCCCTCTGTGTCTCCAACTGAACAAGTAATGAAAACAGCATCAGACAGGTTAGCACAGTAAACACCATCTAATAACATACGTATAGAAATTCACATGATTGTAAATTCTAGAGAATAATGTGCAGCAGGGATATTTACCCCGGTTTAGGAACCTGGGGCTGGTGTCAGGAAAGAAGGAGGAGGTATCACATGACTGAAAAGGAGGTGGGAAGTTACCTCATCCTTACTCTGATAATAAAAATGGAATTCTTAGATGGAAAGAATTGGTCACTGATAAACCTACAACTGAATGAGACACCACCCCACTGCATTCTTATTGCTTTGTTTGGGGAAGGTGGGTGAAGGATTTAGGACAGAAGCTTCTCCTATCTTTCAGATCCCTGGTTACCCTCAACTCAAAACAATCTGAGCTCTTTTAATAATGATGTCTGACTCCACAGGCTCAAGGATCATGATAACCTAAAGTTTTCATACCAAGGTAACAAGAGGCCTTCTGTGAGCATATTGAGAAAAGCCTATATGACCCTCTGGGGGAAACTGATTCCAAGGGGACAAATAAGTAACCCTAGCATTGTGGAACAAATGCAACAATGGGGGTAAAAGCATGGTGCTGTTGGAGCTCCTAGCTAGAATTCTAGTCATTAAGAGTTTCCCCAGAGGAAATAAGCTGTGACACGAATCGAACAGGTGAGCCGGGCACAGTGGCTCATGGCTGTAAGCTTCAGCCAAAGCGTCTGGGGCTAGGGATCTAGGTTCGAGTCCCACCTGGGGCACGTAGTGAGACCTAGTTCCAAAAATATATAACTGGGCATGGTGGCGTGCGCCTGTAATCCCAGCCTGGCAGGCTGAGGTTTGCTTGAGACTGTGGTAACCCGGGCAACATGAGCCTGCGATTCCACGGGCAAAAATAGCAAGACCTAGTCTCCAAAGAGAATGAAAAGGTGGATGCCGGGTATGGTGGCGCCTGCCTGTAATCCCAGCTATTTGGGAGGTAGAAGCTAGGAATCACTGGAGTCCCCAGGTTCGAGACTACCCCAGGCAACATAGTGAGACCTAATTTCAAAAAAATAGCCAGATGTGGTGGCATGCGACTGTAATCTCAGCTACCTGGGAGGTTGAGGCTATGGATCACTTGATCCCATGGGTTCAGGACTACCCTGGGCAACATAGCGAGACCTAGTCTCTAAAAAAAAAAAAAAAAGAACAGGTAGAAAAACTGAGGGTCCTATGCAAAGCCCTCAAAGGAAGAAAAACTTCCTTCCAACAATGAGATTCTGAAGATCTAGGGCAATGTTCCTTGCCAGAGGATTGGGCCCTAAAAAGGCTGTGGAGGTAAGCAAGGGTTGGATTTGAGGTCTGAGTAAACCATATTAAGGAGTTGGTGGTTTCTAACCTAATGCTCTGGGGTACTTAGGAGACAGGTGTCTATAGACTTTATATAAATTAGAGTATGGAGGAATGGCTAAAGGAAAGGTGGAATAAACCAGGCCTTTCAAGCTTAGGTGCCATATTGAATAATAATTAACAGGCCATTGGAACTCTGTCATTCATGGTTGCAAACTTGAAAAAAATTATCTCATATGTAAGCTGGGGTGATCACAGAATTCAATATATATGTTACTGTGAGAGAATATGGTTAAATGAAATAACACATACAGAACAAAATCCTTAGACTATTAGTTGACACAGCATTGGACATAATCCTTGCTACTATAACTCACTCAGCAAGCTGCCATGGGTCAGGCAAAACCAGATGCCTAAAATACATCTGAAAAATGTAAGGGGAGAGGGGAAGCTTACAAACTGCCAGAAACTCCACAAACTTGAAGCTTCTGCTCTTTTTTTTTTGAGACTAAGTCTCACTATTTTTGCCCATGGAACCACAGGCTCACGTTGCGGGGGGTACCACAGACTCAAGTGATTCCCAGCCTCAGCTTCCCAGGTAGCTGGGATTACAGGCACGTGCCACCAAGCCCAGCTATTTTTTTGGAACTACATCTCGCTACGTTGCCCGGAGCGGGACTTGAACCACATTCCCAGTTCTGGCCGCAGCTTCCCAGACTGCTGCTTACAGACGTGCACCAGCCTTAATTGACTCAAGGTTCTTACAAACTTGGCTCCTTGGCTTCAATAGTTGACTCCAAAAGGAGGAACTGCTGCCGGGTGTGGTGGCATGTGCCTGTAATCCAAGCATTGGGAGGCAAGAGGCCTGGGATCGCTTGAGTTCGCAGGTTCGAGACTACTCTGGGCAACATAGTGAGACCTGGTCTCAAAAACGCAGCCGGGAGCGGTGGCTGGTGCCTGCAATGTAATTCCAGCTACCTGGGAGACTGAGACTGGGGATCGCTTGAGTCCCCGGGATCTGGACTACCCCGGGCAACATAGTGAGATCTAGTCTCAAAAAATAAAACAAATAAAAAAACACAAAAGGAGGAACTGCCAGAACTGGCCTACAAAGGTCAGAAGTAACTCCTGGCAGCTCAAGGAAAATAGCAGAAATTCTAGGAGAAACAAATGTAAGAATCACTGAAGTATTAGCCAACTAGCAAATTGGTCATTTAGAGCAGAGTGTAAGGCCTTATGCATGCAAAGCACAAGAAAGACTTCACTGTATTCTAGTACATTACATTGAAGTAACACTGGTTTATAATATTATTAGATTTGAGGTGTACAGCCTTACAAACCAACTGTATCTACTAAATTCTAGTTTCCATCCATCATCATGCGGTTGAGCTCTTTACCCAACTGGCCCAACTCTTTTCCTTGTAGAAGCCACTTTTATTATTTTTTTCCTCAAATTTTATTAATTTGAAAAAAAAGTCATTTCTAAGGTTGGGGGTTCAGCTTCACACCTCCGTATGTGCATGTGCTTCTCTCACCCTCCACCAAAGCCCTGTGCCCTGTCTTGCCCATTCCTCCCCCTATTTAATCCTTCCTCCCCGCTCCAACCCACCCTCCAATCCTGCCACCATGCCAAGTACAACTGTTACAGCTCCCAAAGGGTCTCTTCCTGGCTTGCACCCAGCTAATTCCTCAAAATTTCGAAAACCCTCTAATAGGTTTCCAGCAAAGAATGCTTATTGTTGATCACACAATAGGAGAGCAGCAGCAACTCTCCCGAGTAAACACCCACTGAGAGCAGCAGGGGTCCTGGTTTTACCCGGGTTGATTACCAGACTGGCTGGCAGGCAGGCAATTGGGCCAGGCTATCCTCGGGCATGCACAGAAGGGCTGCATGCTTCTTCATACTCTGCATGTCTCATTAGCATGGAACTCCCCACCCTGGAGTGTGTGTTTTAGCATGCTAATGAGACCTAGGTCACATCTAGGTCTCTTCTGCCATCTGTGTCTGTATGGCCAGCGGGTTTCAGCTACTTCTGAAACCTTTGCCTGAAAGCAGGCCGCCTCTGGAGGGAGGAAGGTCTCTTTCTCCCTTTGTGCGTGGCCAGGGCCATCTATTAGTGTTATGATGGGTAGAATCTGGTAGACTCAGCCAAGATCCAGTATAAAACCACTCAGCCTACAGTGTCACTATATTAAACCATACCTCCTGCCGGCCTAGGCTTTAAGGTCTTGCACCCGTCTAGATTTTCCCTTTTGGGGGCTGTTTCTTGAGATTTTTTTTTTTTTTTTTAGATTAAGTCTCACTATTTTTGCCCGTGGTATCACAGGCTCACGTTGCCCGGAGTATCACAGACTCAAGCAATTCCCAGCCTCAGCTTCCCAGGTAGCTGGAATTACAGGCACGTGCCACCACATCCAGCTATTTTTTTGGAACTAGGTCTCACTATGT
>PVHY01023362.1:0-21098 GCA_004024945.1 Uropsilus gracilis
TCCCAGGGGCGGCGGAGGTGGCGTGTGGCGAGCGGGTCCCTCCCGGGGGCTGGAGCCGGTGGTAGGTATGTTATGGTAACCTACATTAGAAGGGTGTAATCCTGTACCTCTAAATCATATGCAGCATTGTAAAACAATGGTTTTAAACGAATTTTATTTTGGGTTTTTTTGTTTTTTCTTTTCTTGAGACTAGGTCGCACTATTTTTGCCCATGGAACCGCAGGCTCACATTGTCCATGGTACCACGGACTCAAACAATCCCCAGCCTCAGCTTCCCATGTAGCTAGGAGGTGCGCACCACGCCCAGCTATTTTTGGGAACAGGGCTCGCTTTGTTGCCCTGGGCGGGACTCGAACTGCGATCTCCAGAACCCATCATAACTCCATAAGCGCGCGCCACCGTACTTGGCCCTAAAAGAATTTTAAAAAGAAAGAAAACAAGACTGGTGATGGTTGCACAATATTGTGAATTTACTTAATGCTACTGAACTGTACTGTCAAAAATCATAAAAGTCATGTATATTATGTATATTATACTACATTTTTTAAAGTGTAAAAAAGGTGTAGGATTCTGATAAAACAGTACTTAGAGGGAAATTTATAGCATGGCATTAAATTAGAAAAGAAGAAATATTCCAATTCAGCAACCTAGTTTTTACTTTAGGAAACTAGAGAAGGAAGAACAAACTAGAACTAAGGTAAGCAGAAGAAAGAAATTATGTAATTTAGAAAAGTCAAAATGAAAAAGAGAAATCAACAAATCAAAAGCTAGCTCTTTGAAAGATCAATAAAATTAAACTTTTATTCATACCAAACATTTAGGAAATAAACAGTATCAATACTACAAAAATTTTCATAGAAAACATAATATCTTATGTCCCTTTTTTGTGACTGACAACATGGCCACACATTCATTTGCAAGCATAATTTGAACCTTTTTTTTTTTTTCCGGGTCAAAGTTTTAGGAAGATTAAACCTTCTAGGAAGATAAAGCCTTTAGAAAGCATCCTTCTACAATTAGCCAATAGTAGATTTCAATGACATTTTCAAAGATCATGCAGTTTTAGATATAGAAACTAGATATAGAAACTAGATATAGATTAGATATAGAAACTAAGGTTATAGAAAGTATTCAAATAAACGTTGTCATAGACTACTATCTTATTGCTTTTGAAAATACCTTCAGACATTCTGAATTAGCACCCCCAGTGAAAACAAGGAGACTTTTTGTTAGATTTAGACTAGACTTTACCTCTGGAAAACTTTTCTAGACACATTTGTAAATTGAAAAGTAATCAAAAAGCAAAGTCTTAACTTTCCTGATTGGGTCTTTGGTTTAATTTACAGCTTAATGCCCTCCCCCTTCACAAAGTCACAGCATAAAGATAGAAATCTTACACAGAATTTAAAAAGTCACAGGTGGAGAATCCAAATGTCTTGGTGAGCATGTAAACTGATAATATATTTGGCAAAGCTGAATATACTTACCTTTCAGCCCAGTAATTCTATCCTAAGAGAAATGTGTATATATGTTCACCAAAAGACATACAAAATGTTTACAGCGCCATTATTCATAACAATCCCCAATCAGAAACTATTCAAATGACCACTAATAGACTAGTGAATAAATAAATTGACATATTTACACATACATCAATATTTACTATACTTATATATATTTACTATAGATCAATGAAAATGAAAAGATTGCAATCACTTTCAACTAAGTTAATAAACAGTAATCCAGACATAAAAGGGGGCAGGTTGTACGTATAACCTAATCTATGGTGTTAGAAGTCAGGGTGATTTTTAGGCATAGGATGCTAGTACTAACTGCAAGGGGTTATAAGAAAAAGCTGTTCAGAGGTTTTTTTTTTCCTTGACCTAAGTGCTCATTACATGCATGTGTTCAGTGTGCAAAAAAGTAACTATGTGGAATTTAGATAAATCAAGCAAAAGGAAAAGAAATAGTAAAACCTAACAAGTTGACTATAGAAAAGGAACATTAGCAAAGAAGAGAGAAGGAGGGGAGTGGAATAGGGGAGAGAACATAAAGGAAAATAGTGATAGGTCACAGGTGATATGGTGGCAGAAGAAATATGGGGACCACAACAATGTAAAAAAATTAATTAATTAATAAAAAATAATCAACATGCAACTTATTATTAGTGCACTTTTCTTAAGTAAATTCTACTTCAATAAATATTTTTTCAAAGAGGTAAACTTTAGTCCAGTGCAAGTAGAAATGATAATAAATTAATAAGGTCTGCACAATGATGTTTTAAGCCATGTGAAAGCATTAATTCTCTTTTAAACTTTGGAAAAGGTAGTGTGATGCAAAATATGTTCCAAGGTTTTATAAAATAGCTTAACAGTATCATTTCCGATTCTGTTTTGAAAGATAATCTACTCATTTTAGCAAAACTTGGGATTATAAAAAGATATGAAAATGTAACCCAATTTTTTGTATTTAAAAACATGTATGCACTATATATATTACATAGAATATATTCCATATACATTTACAATGGAATATATTCCATTACATTTACATATACATTATATTTACAAATGTGTAAATATAATACATATAGGAATTTGTATTAGCAAGTATTACAAATTTAACTATTTCTCCTATTTTATAAAATAATTGCTTACAATGCTTTTTTAAAGTTACTTTTGTGTTTTAATATAATTGCTACAGTTTTAAACACTTTTTAAGCAGTAAAAACAAGAATATAAAAAGGACTCTCTCTGGGTTTTGATACGACACTAGTGAGGCCACCATTAGGGAAAACTGGAGAATGGGCACCGATGACCTCAAGTACTATTTTTGTAAATTTTTTTGAGTCTATAGCTAGTTCAAATTTAAAAAGTTAAAAATAATTATAAAAATTTCAAAATAACTACTTTTTAATGGGAAAGGAAATTATTAGTGGCATTACCTTTGATAATTTATTAAAAGGATGTAAGATTAAAAAATTCACGAATTTCTAAGAATTAGAACTGATATAAAATATATTGGGACATATTACAGATTGTCAGGAATCTCCTGTGATAGATAAAATGGTGATTCATGTGATTCAATAAAGCTGATAACCCTATAACCCTTGACATTTGTTTGTGAAATATGCTATATGCAACACCACATATGAAACACTGTTGAATAATAAAACCTGAGTCTGATCAAGTGTAGTTCAAATAACATTTGAAAAGAAGCACAGAAATCAGAAATGATAAATTACAAATCAACTGCAGGAAGAGAGAGACTTAGAGATTTAAAGAGACCTAAAGTCAACTAATCAATTAGAATGTGTGAATCTTATTTGGATCCTGATTAAAATAAATATCTATTCAAATTATGAGAAAATTATAAATTTGAATACTTAATGAATATTTGATGAGTTTAAGAAATTAAAAGTATGATAATGGCATTATGTTTATATATATTTTAAGATCTTTGACGTTTATAGTTATTTTCACAAATAGTGATAGATAAAATAAAGGCATTTGAGATTTGTTTCCAAAACACATGAGACGGAGAGAAGTAGACAGTGGCACAAATGAAGTAACATTGGCTATGAGTGACAGCTGTTGAAGTTGAAGTTGGATATGATAAGAGGTGGGGGGGGCAGGGTGAGATCATTGTACTTTTCTATCTGCTTTTTTGTTAATGTTTGAAATTCTCCTTAATAACGAGTCTTTTTTAAATATGAACAGTAACAGTTCTGAGAGGCTGTTTGCAGAGCAAGCTGAAGATGAATGCAGAGGTTTTGGATGGCAGCTAGAAGATAGTATTGTAGTTACTGAACTTTCAGCAAGTAGATCATTTAAAGTCAAGATTTTCAAAAAGGGTTTTCCTGTGTGAAAAATGAACTTTTGTCCAGTCATCCCATTGAATGACCAGGAAAAAAAAAATCCCAGCTCAACCAAGGTAAAATGAGTGTTTCCACTTTAAGAGATGAACTCAGTCTATTTGCGCCACTATGGATGCTGTGGTGGTGGAACAATGACAGTAACCACACGTGAGGGAAGAGATCATATACTATTCAAAAATTTAATAATGATGTAAGAAAAAAGTAATAAAATGTAAAATTAATTAAACATAGAAAAATTAAAATGCAATTGGAATTCAAGGCAGCACTGAAGTCCAGTGCCTTCCATTTCTTTCAAGCTCAAAACATTCACTGGCTTTTTTGAAGGGTAATGATGAGACTACTGTATTTGAATATATTCCTAATGACCCATCACAAAGTGAACTAATGGGAGAACTATGATGAGCTCAAGGGAGATCCACACTCCAGAGTGGAATATAAATCTGGTTTGCCGTAATGCAGTGTGCTGAAAATAGTTCTTGAAAATAAATATCTTGTTTAGTCATATTTTTACTATGATTTGATGTTCATAATATTAAGAGTTCTGACACATGAGTTCTGACACATGAGAATTTTTGCCTAAATAGTTATCTCTGATAAATTGAAATTATTTGGATCATTGGTTTAAGGTCATATGACAATGGAAAACATTAAAGGAAGATGTTGTTAAAACTTCTAATTTATAATAAAACAACAAACCTCTGTGTCTTTAAAAAGTGGTGTTAATGGATATAATAAAACTGTCCAGATTCCAATTCAACTTACTTTCCATGTATTCCATACACTTTTTAATGGACATTATCAATATTTTTATAACTTTAAATAATTTATTTTTATATATTTCCCATCTTTGTATTCCCCAGGATTCACTCACCACCTCCCCTCCCTGACTGCTCCCACTCATCTCCCCCCTCCGCAGTTGTGTACTTTAATTTGGTTGTTAGCTTGTTTTGACTTTTCCTCCTGGTTTTTTGTTTGCTTTTCCTATGTTCTATATATTATTTGGTTTCTGTCTTTTTCCTTCTGACTTGTTTCTGCTAATATGATTTCTTCTAAGTCAATCCATGTTATCTCAGATTCCTCTAATTTGTCATTTTTAATTGATGAGTAATATCCCATTGTGTACATATACCACATCTTTTTCATCCATTCATCTGTTTTGGGACATTTGGGTTGTTTCCATATCCTTGCAATTATAAATAGTGCTGCAATAAACATCCTTGGATGTAAGACCTGAAACCACAAAATACATAGAGGAAAACCTAGGCAAAACCCTCCATGAATTACATTTCAGAACTCCATTTCTGGACACATCTACAGCTGGCAAAAAAAAAATGAAGGAGAGCAAACAGCTGGAACTACATCAAACTAAAAAGTTTCTGTATGTCAAAAGAGACAACAGACAAAACAAAAACTCAACTGAATGGGAGAAAACTTTGCCCTCCACAAAAGTGATAAGGGCTTGATAACAAAGATAAGAAAGTCATGTAACTTAGCAAAAACAAAACAAGAAGCCCACTCAAAAAATAGGGAGAACTAAAAAGACACTTTTCCAAAGAGGAAATACAAATGGGCAATAGTCACATGAAAAAAGGTTCAATTATCTCTAGCAATGAGGGAAATGCAATTAAAAACCACAATGAGATACCACCTTACACCAGTAAGAATGGCCCACATCAAAAAAAAAAATGGCAAAAACAAGTGCTGGTGTGGATGTGGAGAGAAAGGAACACTCTTATACTGCTGGTGGGAATGTAAACTGGTCCAGCCACTATGGAAAGCTGTGTGGAGGACCCTCAAATTGATGAAGATGGAACTACCATATGATATTATCAATATTTTAAAATGCTAAAAATATCTAAACATTTCATATATCCAATTTTCATTCCTATCACCATTCATTGGGCTAATATTTAAATGAAGCACTTTCTTAAAAAAAGACAGTTGCTATGAGTTTTGACAGGTACATGAAGCACAACTATGCTGAGAAATGACAAGTTTTTTTCATTTTTTTGTTCAGTATTTGGGATGTTGGCACTTGTCTGTTTAATAGAAATAAAACCTCACTCTGGGTGGGGAAGTATACTCAACTTTGACCTTTTTCCCCTTCCCTCATAAAGGGCGCTCATATTTTTAGGTGTTTTATATTTGCTGATTTAGTCTTAGCAATAGGTGGACTGCTAAAGAAGTGACTACCCTCTAAGGAGCCTCTCTTGGAGGCTGGTGTGGAGTGAGAAGGTTACAGGGCAACCCCCCAAGAAGGGAAATGCGAGAACCTAAGTAAGTCTTCACCTGCTTGTTTAAAAAAAAAAAAAAAACAGAAAAAGAACAAAATGCAAGGGCAGGTAGACATAGAAAGGTTAATAAAAGGTTTGCTTCAGGGGTGGAGGGTGTAAAAAAAGAAAGGTTTACAAAGTAAATGAAAAGGGGAAAAGAGGGGAACAGGGGAGGGGAGAGGGGAGGGAGGGAGGGAAAGAGGGAGGGAGAGGGAGAGAGAGAGATTGAGATTAATTGGTCAATCAACCTACAGGTAATGCTGTCTGACATGGGACACTAGGTGCATGCTGAAGGTAGGCAAAACCAAATTTCCCCAGACCCCAATATTCTGTCTGTCAGGTTGGCTGCTTAACTCCACCCTTCTTTCCCAGCAATCCTCTTCAAGAAATCAAGGATTATCGTAGGCCCACGGCATGATGGGAATTGTAGTCCTCAATGTTTATAATCTTTGGCATGGAGGTAGGAGTAGAGTCTATAAAACATGAGAGAATGGAGCATTCTCTTTCCCCACCAGAAATAGTAGGAGGTCTTTAAATGGGATAAAACAACCTGAAAGAAAATCTGGGACAAGAAGTTGACTAAAAATTATTACTCACTATTGACCAGAGAAACTCGGGATGAATCCATTTTACTAAGAGTTCCTCTTCATCCTTTTGTTCCCTTGTCCCAGACTCCAAGCACTAATGAGGAAAAGGACAAGGCTAAGCCTATTGAGAGGGCAGAAAAGTTCAGCCTTTGAGGGAAGATATACCTGGCTCTAACAACAAGAGAAGGAAGATAAGAGAAAATGTTATTCTTGCCGAAAATTCAGTATCCAGGGGTAGAAAGCTGGTATCTCAAAGAGCTGTAGATCAGGGTCCCCAAGGAAAGGACAAATATTTTGGAACTAAGGGATGATATGAAGGGCACCTTCTACTAGCAATAGCATGAGGGGGTTCTTTCTATTTTTTCTCTTGAGATGAGAATGGAAAAGTGATACCCCAGAAAAGAGAAATTGAGACTCTTCCCCCTTCATCCACCCCATCCCCTAACCTCCCTCCAGGGCCCATGCATTGAAGTGGTAGTTCTCAGCCTAGTGTATCACAAGCCCCTACAGAGCTTGTCAAAACTTGCTGAGCTCCAACCCCA
This sequence comes from Uropsilus gracilis, assembly GCA_004024945.1. NCBI lineage: Eukaryota > Metazoa > Chordata > Mammalia > Eulipotyphla > Talpidae > Uropsilus > Uropsilus gracilis. The sequence continues at coordinate 7,280 of PVHY01023362.1, forward strand.
GGGAGTCTGACTCAGTAGATCTGGTTGAAGCCCAAGAATTTGCATTTCTAACAAATTCCTAGGGGGATGTTGCTCCTGGTGGGCCAGGACCATGTTTTTGAAAATAGCTGCTCTAAAGGAGAGCCTATGAAAGAAACCAGCAGACCCCCAGCAGAGGGAATGTGAGCTGGGAGGTTTGAGCTGGTACCTGGGAAGACTGACCCAGTGTCCAAATCCTGGGAGGTTAGTGCTGCCAGTAGCAGTGAAGTAGAATTTCACTGGATTTCAGTTTCTTAGGTTATCACAGAGCCAATGCTTTAAGTGGGTGGGTAGCTTTTTCTTTTTCTTTTTCTTTCTTTTTTTTGGTTAATGATAATTATCTTCAACATCTGTTGTGTCTCAGGCTCCATTTCAGGCTCTTCATATACCTCTAATTCTCATAGCAACAGTTTGGTGAGTTAGCATGATTACAGCAGTGGAAACTGGTTAATTAATTGAAAGATTAGCCGAACCACAACAAAAAAAACCAACAAACACCACTACCCCCCCTCAGTTGCTAAGACTCCTTCCAGGGACTGAATAGAGGGCACTGGGTTACCCTGAATAGTAAACTATCTGCAGAAGTGCAGGACTGGAGGTGAGGGGCTGCAACCAAGTCATGTGGTGACATTTTTATTAGGCAGAACCAGGATCAGGATCAGGATCACTAATGCAACACTGGATGATTAGTAGTGTCGAACCAGTGCAAACCTTTAACCTCCGGTAAAAGTTTGCCTAAAAAAGAGCCAGAATTAGAGAGAAAGGTCAGTCGGCTGAGACACTGCAGAGAGGTCACTAGATCTAGGGGATGGAGGGGAACAGTGCAGGAGAAATGAATGCCTTCTCTGGTTTCTCTTGTCATTTGATACAAATTTCATGTGGCTGCAAGAAGAAGGCTCTCTTTTTTTTTTAATATGCTGGTTATGAGAAAAGATATAAAATCTGAAGAATTCTGTCCATCAGTGGTCTCTAGTTAAGTAAATCCCAGTAAAAATCTGTAGATGCTATAGTGCGAAAACACAAGCATGGAGCACACTGTGACACTAAGGAGGAAAGGCGAAGGGATGCCATTCTCAACTGTGACCTCCACTGTCTACTTATTCATTGGCATGAATCAATTTTGAATCCATTCCTTAGCAGATTAAAAGGTTACCTTTGTTCCCCAATCAGCTAGCTTCTACATGTTCTATCAGAGCTATTGGGATTTTGTTTTGTTATTAATTTGATTCAAGTAATGAAACAGCCATGCTCAGCCCAAGGAAAAGTGGTGAGAATATACAAAGCTTTCTAATGCGGTAAAGTGACTGCCGTAAAGGAGATGAGAGGAAAAAACCAAAGCTCAGCATTTAAGTTGAACAGATATGAAATGCTCCTTTGCCTCTGCATACGGGCAATGTTTTATGACTGACGAATACAGTTGTTTGGCATTTTTTCAAGCATAATAACCTGCTTTGACGGTGCAGGACTTTGTGACTCTTCAATGAAGCCCATGTTCCTTACAGCCTGGCATTTGATTTCACACTCCAGCATGCACTACTAGTGTAACAGTGTGCTCCCTATTGAGAAAGGAAGTTCTAGGTTCCCTGCCACACTCAAGGAAAGGTGGAGCTGAGCACAGAGGAGACAGTAGAGAAGGCTAGAAGAAGACAGGAAGGGAGATGAAGAGAAGACCTGAAGGAGGCATGTTGAACAGAGATATGAGAAGACACACTTGCTTCTCATCCTTGGACTTGTACCAGGGACTTAGGGGACATGGAAGGAGACAGTTGACACAGAGATGTAAGTGAGAGACCCTCAGGAGGCTGACAATGGCAGCCTTTCTCTTGACTTGGGTTTTGATTTTGCTCCTTTCTCCCAGACATGCCTGGTCCCTTCTGCCCATTTCCTGTGGATCTCTACCAGAAGGTGCTTTAGACATGTGACAAGTTTTTGGGCCTCAATGACCCCACTTTGGACCAACCCTGTTTTACTGGGCATTTACCCATGAAGGGATGGGTAACTTTAAGTGTTTAATAGGAAACTATTTTAGCTATATTCATTCTCTTTTCTGTCTTGCATACGAATTCTATTAAAGTTCTTTCCTATTGAAGCTCTTAAGTATTAAGAGTATGTTGTCTTTATGCAGCAGAACTCATTTAGAGCGTGCAAGTTCAGGGGCTCTGGGGTGCCCCTCGTTCTTCCTGCTAACCTAGATGCTGAAGTTGAGGCTGCAGTTGTCAGTTGCAGGGTCCACACCTGGCAACAGTGCTTAAGCCCCTGTCTGCCCCTTTCCTGCTCTGCTGCTGGGAGGTAGCATTATCTCCCATCCTCATTCATTGTGGTGCTTCTCTCTCCTGCTTAAGAAATCATACTAGCAGAAACAAGTCAGAAAGAAAAAGAAAACAAACGGTTTCGCTAATATATGGACGACCAAATGAAAGTACACTTCTGGGAAAGGGGGTGACCAGCTGGAGCAGCCAGGGAGGGGAGGTAGTGGGTGACTCCCAGGGATTACAACGATGTGAAATATATATATATATATATATATATATATATATATATATATATATATATATGTATATGTATATGTATATGTATATGTATATGTATATGTATTTTAAAAAGCAAAAACTCTAACTAGGTTAAATTGAGCCATTTAGTAGGAAAAACAGTGATCAAATATCAGCTATTTCACATAATTCAACCAAATAAAATGAGACAATCTGGCTTCAGCAGTTATATGAGGGAATTTAGTAAAGTGCTTTTGAGAGGAGGGAGTTGGGAATATCAGGTTGATATCTCAATACAAAGGCTTTGGGGTGAGAATGCTAAGGTTTTGAGATGCAGGTCCCCATTTCACAAATCATTTCACAGCTGCAATCGTCCCCTTCCAAAAAGTAGCCATGACCCCAAAGGGTAAAAGCCCTCCAAATTTTTCTTTCAAAGGAGCAGAGTGAGCAGTGGCAATGAACTGTGAGAAAAATTCTTGAACTGCAATGCACAGTTTGGTCTCTGGCCTTTAGAAATAAAAGTAGAGTGAAGTCCCAAAAGCCCAGTGCCCTAGAGTCTGAAGATGAACCCCAAAAGTGGTCCTAGCTGCCCCAAAGAAAGAGTGATACTTTCCTAGCAGGCTCTCCCACATTATCTTCTGAGAGCATGGAAAGCTGTGGGGTTACCATATGGAAGGAAATGTGTAATAATGCATAAAGTAAACTGTCCGATGTTGGCGTGTCACTCCTTCATCCCTCTGAGTCTAGTGTGGACCTGTCTGATTGAGGCACAACTCTTCTTACATTTTTTTTTAAACTGGAAATTATCAAAGAAAGGGCTCCAGGGTAATCCTGGGTTTCTAGTTGTAACTCATCAAAAAAAGAAAAGAAAGAAAGAACTGTAGTCTCCAAAATACTTTGCTGCTCCTCCATCAAAAAGGAAGTTTAAATGACAAAAGATTTCAGGCCTGAGAGCACATGTGCCCTTTGCAAGGAGCTGGACTGTGACCTGAACAGCCCACCCTCAGGGTGTTGCCTTGGCGATTCTGGGAGGGAACAGCAGGGGAGAGCCTCAGAACCCTTCCCCCCGCCAGTACCCCAAAGCTCTGGATAAAGTGACTGAGCCACAGATGACACAATGCAGAGATGGCACTGCTTCAAAGCCTAACACACAAAATCATTCTTTGCCCAACATCAGTGCAACATCAGCCAACTCCATTGTCTCCTTGTCTTTATTTCATGGGAAACTTGAGGTGATCCAGCTGCCTTATGTGCAGTTGACTTTTTTCAAATTATTATTTTCCTAACAGATAAAGTTTAACAAAGATTTATTAAAGATTACATTCATGTGCCTCAGTTTCCTTATCTGCGAATGGAGATAATGATGATAATACATTGCCTTGTAGGGTCATTGAGAGGTTTAAGTGAGTCGATACGTAAAGTGTTTAAAATTGTTGCTCAGGCGTGATTTGTGCTTAATTTCAGAAGTTATTATTATTACAATAGTTAGCTATTACTACTTTAAGTACTACCACTTCAACAATTTATCAGGTACTCCTCAGGATAAGTTGAGATTGTTTCAACAACACTGCAAGTCTGGTAAAAGAGATATAAAATATTAGTAGTAATGCTTATTGTTTGATGCCTGCTGGATGAAAAGTATCTGGCGTAATTAGTCTAAGCAAGCGGAAAGAGAAGAAGACACAGGGAATTGAGTCAGTTGACCTGAGGATCTGTTCACTCAACCTGGTCAGGCTCCTGACCAAGGCCCCAGGAAAGGATGTGAGCAATCTCTCATTATCAGACTGTTGAGCTTCCCTGAACTAGAGATTTATAAATCTATCCATGTGACAAATACTTGTAACAGAAGGGCAAAGGCTGGGATACCACAGAGTATGACAAAACCATCCACCTCAATAAGGAATGTAAACAGTGCCTCACCAGGGAATACAACCAGGTAGAAAAAACTGCAAGGTTTCATATGAACCTCAATAGTTTTTCCCCAAATTCCATGAATCTTTTGCTTTCACAGAACAGGAAGTATTCAACTGTTACTGTCAAAATATCATGGGATAGGAGGTGGAATTTCCAAAGTGGCTGACAAAGGAGTTCAGCAGAAGTGATAGAAGGGAGGACCTTTCAATTAAAACAACTACTTAAAGCATCTGGAAGTTGACCAAATTTCAAACAATAAATTGAAAAGGATTTATTAAAAAAAAATCTACAATTCTCATCAAGAGCCAATGGACAATTTAACCAGGGTCTGCTGTGTATTATGGAAGATCTGTTCTGGGTGAGTAGGGCAGCCCACAAAGACCAGCAACCCCATCTGCCTCCAGCTGTGGTTTTATGACATGAAGGTCCCATTCTTGGTGAAGCAGCACATGAAGATCAGGGGCTCCTCCCTCCTAACTCTCCACCTCCCCGCCACCCCAGCCAAGCTCCAAACTTTCTTCAGTGTAGAGGGACTGATTCTGGGAAAGAAAAGCAAGCCGCTAAGAATAGTAGTTCTTATATGTTCCTATGGCTCAAATTTTCCCTGGGATAGCAGAGAGGGAAAGGGCATGGGAAACTGTGGAAATTATCTGATGTGACATCCTACATAAGAGGAAGACTTCATTTGGAACAAACAGTGTGGAGAAATCTATATTCTAGTGGTATTGTTGAAAACAATAAAGTTCATACCGGCTGGCAATTAGAGAAAGCTAATATTACCATGCTATCAGTAGAGACTAACAAAATGGCAGACCAGCTAGAGATTTAACAGGAGAGCCAGGGAAAAAGACCTTCAAAGAAGGCCCCCGCTAAAATCACATTCATCCCTGGGGCTCCAAAAAACCAAATACATACACAATACTGTGTCTCACTCATGGGACAGCCAGATAGGGTATTTGTGGACTACCAATTCCTGACTGAATGTGGAACATACCAGCAAATCCTCTGAACTTTGAAAGCAGTGCCCAAGCCACACAGAGATTCAACATCAATGGATAGAAGAAGGCTTACTGACTCAGGGGCATAAGTAAAACCTTTGACCAGACCAATAAGTAATGACCAATAAGTTATGCCAACCAGAGATGACCCCTAAGAAGCTAAACTTAATAAGGAAAGCAGCCATACCACAAGCCTCACACTGTAAGAAAAATAGATTTCACAGCATTAGCCCAGACAAGTCACTAAATAAATAAACAAACAATATAAAACCAGTGGCAACAAAAAGCTTGGTAAGAGGGGACAAGGAAGAAGTGAAATAACCAAAATCTAGATTTATTACAACATAGTACATAAAATGTGTAGTTTTCAAAAATAAAATAAAATGGTTTTAAATAAAAGCAAAAAACAGGAAACTGAAACTGGTCAATGCATGAGGCAAACCGGGCAACAGAAACTGCCATGAAAGCAGCCAAAATGTTGGACCAGTAGAAAAGACTTCAAAATATCTATGATAAATATATTCAGAAATTGTATTTAAAAAAGAAAAGAAACAAGGATGACAAGGCTTATAAAATGAATATTAAAGTATCAAGGAGAAAGTACAGCACTTGAAACATAAAAAAACTGAAATGGAAAAATTAATAGAGGAGATCAGCAGTAGATTTCATCTAGCAGGAAAATGTAATCAGAATGAAGATAAATCAATAGAGATTATGCAATTTGAAGAAGAGAAGGAAGAATAAAGAAAATGAACTCAGACACAGGTAAGACACCACTAAACACACCAACATAATTCAGACCAAGAGTGCTGGAAAGAAAAGGGCAGTAAAATACTTAAAAATTATAAATAAATTTAAAATACTTAAAAATTATAAATAGTGCTGCAATAAACATCCAAGTACAGGTGTCCCTTTGTACTCACATTGAAGTCACCTTTGGGTAAATTCCCAGGAGAGCAATTGCTGGGTCAAATAGTAGTTCCATTTTCATTAATTTGAGGGTCCTCCATACAGATGACTGGATGAAAAAGATGTGGTATACATACACAATGGAATATTACTCATCAATTGAAAATAACAAATTAGATGATTTTATGATAACAGGATGAACTTAGAAGAATTCATATTAGCAGAAACAAGTCAAAAAGAAAAAAGCAGAAACCAAATGGTTTCACTACTATATGGGACATGGGAAAGATAAACAAAAATCCATGAAGAAAAGTCAAAACAAGCCAACAACCAAATTGAAGTACACAACCTGGGGGGGGGATGGGACAGGGTGGGAACAGTCAGGGATGGGGGGTGAACCCCAGAGATCACAGAGATGTGAAATTCATATATAAATAAAGTATTTTTTAAAAAATACTTAACGGGGTAATGGCTGAAAGCTCTCCAAGTTTGATGACAAACATCCAAGTTTCAGTTATGAAATCAAGAAAAATAATATACACAGAAGACTCGATAGCAGGCTCTCAGAGAGATTTGTTCGCACATGCTCATAACAGCATTATTCACAATAGTTAAAACATGGAGCTATTCAAGTGTCTGCTGATGAATAAATGAATAAACAACATATCATATGGTCATACAATGGAAGATTATTTAGTTTTAAGAAAGGAAATGGACACATGAATAAACCTTGAAGACTTTATGCTAAGTGACAAGCACACACAAAAATGCAACTACTGTATGACTACATATTTGAAGTATTTAGAGTAGTCAAATTCATAAAAGTAAACCACCATAAAAGAATGGTGGTCCAAGAGCCTGGGGACTAGGGGAATGGGAGTTAACTGTTTAATGGGTGCAAAGTTTCAGTTTTGCATGATGAGAAGAGTTCTGAAATGGAAGGTGGTGGTGAATGTCTTTTTTATCACTTAATGGCACACAGTGAAGCAGTTATACATGATATATGAACAAATAGAAGTGGCTGTGATCCAGTCAAATGTTATTTATGGAAACGGAAGGCCAAGTAAATTTGGCCTAAAGGCCCTCGTTTGAACACCAATGGGTCTCTGCTCTGGGATTGTGGGCTGCCCCTCCAGGACAGAAGAGTCAGCTTTTTGGAGCAAAGTCTCTTGGTTGTGAAGTTATTTATCTCAGGGTTGCCTTACTGGTCCAGATGCAGCCCAAGGCATCTCCGTTCTCCCTCTCTTGCTCTCCTTGTACCACTCACAGGTCAATAGTCTTAGTTCCATGAAGGGGACTTTTCTTGTTTTCTAGAATTTCATTTCAGTGGGACTGAATCCTCACATTCTTCCTCACTGGGCTTCTCTGCTCTCCAACTTACAAAACCACCTTTATATCTAGTTCTTTTCTTTTGGGAGCATCTAAACCCCATACTATTTTTCTAACTGATTTGCCTCTGATCAGCCAAGGTGTTGGCCACAACCCCTCTCTCTTTAAATAAAATGGCATGACCCCAGATCCTCAATTTCCTTCAGTAGTTTTCCTTTCTCTCCATTCTGGCACTAGTCACTTCACTGAATTACACAGAGATTTTGGTTGTGATCTATTGTCCACCTAACATCAAATTAACATTTTTTCTAAAGCTTCAGTCATTCAATTATTCATCAGTTCAGAAAATATTATTACATCCTTGCTATAGGATGAACAAGCAAAGCTCTGTAAAATTAGCAGTTTTGATTGGGAATCGGGTCAACAAGCAATCACAGTATGGAGGGAGCCAAAGGGAGATCGGTAGTAGGCATGCCTAACCCTATTTCTTAACCTATTTTGCTCTGTACAAAGTAGGATAAAACAAAATTATCTTCACTGACCTAAGGCTAGGCATCTTGCTTCCCAGTGGGCTTTTCAACAGAAAGACAAGCAATACTTCCAACAGTAGGTCTTTTTGAGTACGTGTGAGTGTTCTTGAGCACATAGCACCTTTATATTCTTTTGGTATTTGAGGCCAGCTCTGGTTTGCTCTTAACTTCACTTACACCAGAAAAGTGTGACCTTGTAGTTTCCCTGCGTTGGCAATGGAGCTTTGGCCTTAACCTTCAGTCTTTGGAGGAGGCATGTCCTGCATTCTTAGACAGTGGATCTCATAATATCCAGGCTCTGTAGAAGCTCCTGACAAGTTATTAGTTGAAGTTCCTGCAAGGAAAATAATACATTAGAAAACTTTGTTATGTAGGCTGGCTACTATGGTAACCACCAATTTCTTCTAGACCTAGACAATTTTAAATGCAATGTGGGTTAAAAAATCCATTTGTATTTACAGACTTGAGCACTTCATGAAGGGTCACAAGGTGTTACAGATCAACCATAAAACTAGAAATGGTGCCTCCATCTGTGATATGCCCCTCTGTTGATTCTACCTTACTTGATGTAACAGGCAGCCCTTGGGCCATTTCTCATGACAGAGCAGAACAAAGCAAAGCAACGCCTCATTCTGTAGTCAGTGAAGGCTGTTTCTCCATAAAAGCTTTGCCTATATTCCTGAGCTTTGTCTCATGCTCATACCCATGCTATGAGCTCTGGCATGGGACCATGTCTTCGACAGGTGATGGACAGCATGGGAAATATGCCTGTTATTCAGGCTAGCATCCTGGTATACCTCGTGGGAAGAAAAGGAGAGTTGGTCCAACACTGAAACCCTTAAAAGTATCTTGTATTTTCAAAAACCTTGTCATGAATATATTAAGGTATCAGTGGACATAGTTGTCATAAAATGTTCTTAGGGTCTAGTGCCAGGAAACAGGGACGTATAGAATTGGAAGAAGTATATGGTTTTCAACTAACCATAGTCAGAAGCACATATTTGCTAGAATGTCTTGCAGTGCTGATGATTACCGACCATGAGTACCAAGTTTTACTTATCTCTTGGAAAACTACATAGATTCTGGAATCAGACTGCCTATGACTACTTATGCCCATTAAATGAATGCTCTGTGTCTGTAATGTGCTTGCCTTAATATAATCCCTCCCTTCTTTTTAAATTGAGAAGCCCTGCTTATCCTAATGAAAAAGTGGAACCCTACCAGAGGGTGGGGAAGAAGGAGAGGGGCATGAAAAAAGAAGCTAAATGGGACCCCTTTCCCATCAGTTTATTTCCTTCCAAGTTAATTCTCAACCTTGACTCTACGAATTAATCATTTCTTTCCTTCACATAGTGGCAATTATTCTTTGTTAGTCATCACTTATGTGTCCTTGGACATGCTTTTTTAGCATTAGTTTCCTCATCTGCCTTTCATATCATCCTGAGGATGAAACATGCTGAAGCACGAAGCATCTGGCATATAGGCTGAGATGCGATACAATGGCCCTTGGCAAACACAAATCCAGAGGTCTAGGAGAGAGCAAAGTGGAGTCTCAGACACCCCTGAAAGGTTTCTTACAAGTCTTACTGGGACCTCAATGGCAGGGAGAAGAGAAAAACCAGGGACCAGAAGGCATGAAGGGAGGAAAGAGGGAGCCAGAGAGAACATTGTGGAAGCTACTCACTTGAAATTGGAAACCAGGTCTGCTTTATGTCCCTGTACTCAGAGCTCCTCTGAGTGCCTGAGCATCGTAGGTACTTGATGTCTATGAAACTGAATAGAAATCATTGAACTGAAAGCATCTGGAAGCCTCCCAGAAGTACAGTCAATGCAAGGGAAAACAGAGCAATTCTGTTGCCAGAGCACCAGACTGAGGCTAGGAACATTTAGTCATAATCACTGGTATTGTTTGAGTCACTTAGGAGGTGAGTCATAAGTAATTTGTTAATAATAAGAAAGTATGGACATTTTTGAATGATTGGCTCTTCACAGATTAGAGCAGATTCAAGGTTATCACTACAGCAATGAGGCAGTCCAGTACGACTTGCCGAGTGGGTTTGCTGTGGGGGCACGGTACTCGTGTGCGTGTTGTTTGCAGCATAGGTCAAGGCAAACAATCAAACATAAAACAAATGAGAATCACTGACTCAGACTGAAGGAGAACTGGAAAATCAGTTCCTTTTCTGTCTTTTTCCTTTCTTACCCAGACTGGGCAATGATTTTACGGGAAACAGCAGAGGAGTTATTTCTGAAAGGTTGATTTCACTAATATAAAGACTGAAATCATCACTCATTTTGCTTACATTTTAGAGATTATAAATGCTTTCACATGCGTTATCACTTGTTAAATGATCAACTTGGCTTAAGTAAAGAGTCTCTAGTCTAAGGCTGACAGCAAGAGTATAGTTTCTGGAGGGAAGTGGTTTACATGAAAACTGAGAACATGGAATTCATGCCACTTTGTGTTTGGGTTTCATGAGCCATACCTTCCTATACCTAAATACATCTCCAAAACAGAAAGAAGAGAGAGGGAGGGCAGGGAGAGGAAAAGGAAGAAGGAAAAGAGGAGGGAAAGAAGGAAGGAGGAGAATGTCTTCCACTGTTTTTGACAATCAAGTGATTTAGGAAACAAAGGTCATATCTTTTGGGTCCCATTTTTTCTCTAATCATACAAGGCAGGTTCAGAAGGAAGGCTTAGATGTTGACCTTGGGAACCTGCAATACACAGGCAGGATTGTCTCATTTTCCTCTCCAGGATCATGATCTCTTTTTCCCTCTTATCTCACTGAGACTCCAATCGTCCACACCAAAGTCACACCAGCACTTGGCAGAGGTTGGGTCCAACTGCCCTGCCACATGGTGTCTTGTCATACCTAAGTAAGTTCTATGACTTCAAACAGTGACCTTTTTAATGGCTTCTTTGCTTTGATACTTAAGCACATAGACTATACAATTATGGGTAAAAGAAAATGTCTCCATATACAAACATTGAGTGAGACAGATAAGACAGAAGAGTGTTCATTCCCGTTTCAGTGAATGTGATTCATCCTGATACCTTCATCCCACAATGGGAGTGTAAACATCTTGAGGCCATTGATCATGTCTTATTGCATCGTAATGTCTTGGCCAGTGTTGGACATGAGAACAGGTCTTGGCTCCAAATGGGTACCTATAAGAATACTAGCCTTGTTAGTCTCTATGAGCTTCATGTCGCTAAGTTTTTGTTGTCACTATTATCATTATGTTTTAAGGCTATTTCACTGCATGACTGCCTCCCTTTTATGGGGATACCTCTCAAATAAAATTATACTATGCGTAGCCGATTAAAAAAGTACATGATCAAAGTAAAACTCAGGCAGGCTATACTTAATACTACTGAACTATACACTTCAAATGGCTAAGATCTAAGTTTTATGCTATGTGTTTTTTACACAATAAAAAACACACCCCCAGGCAGGCTGAAGCCAGATGTCTCACCTCTTGCACGTGCTAAAGGGTGGTATAGGGCACTGTTTGCAAGGGGCAGCTACACAGTCGTAACCCTCTTATTCAGTCATGTATTTACAATGAATCCTTTGTAGCCGCAGTTCAAAGAATAGCTTTTATTGACCTATATCCGTATTTGATTGTACAGCAAATTAGCACAAACACACACCCAGAGACCAGCTCGACTCCTTCTTGCCATACCAGCTCTCTAAAGAGAAATAAATGTTCTGACCTAAAAACAAAGTTTTGCAAAGAGGAACTCTGGGAAAACAAAGACTTGTAACAGATGTTAATAGGGTTAACTTGAAAAATTACCCATTGGCTCATGAGAAAACTTAACTCTCATTAGCTACTATGAATGAGTGCTAGTGGGGGTTGGGGAGGAGAAGAACAGTAGGAGTATAGAGAGCATGATGAATGAAGCAAACAGAAAGACACATATGTGTGCATGTGTGTAGACTTATGCACAAAACCTCCATTCTTTTTATGCTTTCATTTCTAAAGGCCCAGATAATGTCAGGTAAAAGTGTAACTTATGACTCAGTCAGGGCAATGCTTTTGCTTTGATAAATCAATGTTAGCTAAGTCAATTTGGGTGGGGATAGCAAAAAAAAAAAGAAAAGATGATAAGCAGCAAATATATTTGTTCAGCGGAAAGACAGAATAAGTTAGCTCTCACTTTGAAGAGCTGAGTTCAGAGGTTTCATAGGGCACACAGGAAATGCTCCAACAGCAAAAGCTGTGCCCCAAGCGTCATTCCAGCAAACTTTCAACCCTCTACAGGCTTTATCTGATTGCTTGGTCCCCTATCTTCAGATCCAAGGCACCCACAAAGAAAAATGACTTTGTGATAAAATCACTAGTTCAAGGCTTCAATCATCTTGTTGATCTAGAGACTGAAAGGTGTAAAGATGAGATGGTCAGATGGTCAGAATATGATGGGCTCTGCTGAATACTTAGAATCTTTCTCTTTTGTTGCTTGCTGAACTTATTTAGGCACACACAATGATTGTTTTTGTCACGGACAGAGGAAATTGACTACTACGAAGAAAAGCTCTATAGAACTCTGAATCAGGCCTAGAAAATCTGTCTACTTTGTCTCTCAAAAATATATACAAGGCAATAGTTTGGTAATGAGTTTCCTGAAGGGAGTCTCGGGAACCCCTTAAGACAAAACAGGAGAAAAACAGGCATTTAGGGCTTACCATCTGCTTTTTTAAGCTTTTATTTTAAGACTTCAGTGGAAGTTATAAATAAAATCCAGAAGACCAAATTGTGAGTGCTACCACTGACAGCAGGAGGGGTATAAGGGAGGAAGCCCCTCCTAGCTCTGTCTTGTCATTTTTCTATATCTGGCTTTTTCCCATTCCCAGTCCCTTAGTCTCACCATTTCCCCCCACACAAAACTGTATCTAGAGAAAAGAAAGGTGAAATTTGATGGAAAGTCCTTATGGATGAAAAGTAATGGTCTATTCTCTCTGTTGCTCTGTGGACCACCCTATTGTGGGAGTTTGGGGCCCATGGTTAGGAGAATCGAGTGTATACTTTGAGAAGAATTGCAAAACAGTCATGTCAAAGACATTTTCTGCAAAAAGAGAATACATTAAATTTATATCAGGTTTGAGAATCAGGTACAGCAAGTTAACATGGAAAGGTTTCACAGAAAATTGTTGGTGTCAGAGGAGATGATGTCCAAGCTTTGAAACAGCTGGCTGTATAAATATTCACAGGAAATCAAAGTAGACATCATAGAAAATTCACAGGAGGTACTTTGTGATCATAACTGGATATTTTCAAAAATGTTTGTTTAAGAAAAAGTGTAACAAATGAAGTTAGTCATAGAGTAACTAGACATGCAGATAAACATATACGCATAGAAAGGTTCCAGATTAAAGACTTTCCTGACTTCTCATACCTCTTCAGCCTTGTGAAAGAATTCCTCTTCTTAGAAAGATATAAAAGGAATCCGAATAGGGAACGAAGAAATAAAGTTATCATTATACGCGGATGATATGATTCTCTATGTAGAGAACCCAGAAAAATCAACAGAAAAACTGATTGAAATAATAAACCGATTTGGTAAGGTAGCTGGATACAAAATCAACACGCAAAAATCAACAGCATTCATATATGCAAAGAGTCAGTC
>PVHY01023363.1:0-21085 GCA_004024945.1 Uropsilus gracilis
TTAATGAAAATGGAATTACCATTTGACCCAGCAATTGCTCTCTTGGGAATCTACCCAAAAGAGACCTATATGTGGGTACAAAGGGACACATGTGCTCGGATGTTTACCACAGCACAATTTATAATTGCAAGGACATGGAAGCAACCTAAATGCCCCAAAACAGATGACTGGATGAAAAAAATGTGGTACATATACACAACGGAATATTACTCAGCAATTAAAAACGACAAATTTGATGAATTTATGGAAACCTGGATGTACCTAGAAGAAATCATTCTAGCATAAACGAGCCAGATGGAAAGGGACAGAAACCAAATGGTTTCACTAATATATGGTCAACCAAATGAAACTGCACAAGAGGAGAATGGGGACCAGCTGGAGCGGGTGGGAGGGGGAGGTGGTGGGTGACCCCCAGGGATTGAAATGATGTGAAATATAGATAAATAAATTTAAAAAAAATAAAAAAAGAGAGAGAGAATAGAGGCTTAACTATTCCAGACTTCAATTTATACTACAAAGCCATAATAATTAAAACAGCATGGTACTGGCACAACAACAGATAATTAGACCAATGAAACAGAACTGAGTGTCCGAAAATCAACCACACATATATAGTCAACTAATCTTTGACAAAGGAGTAAAAAACTTACATTGGGAACACAGATAGCCTCTTCAATATATGGTGTTGGGAAAACTGGACTAAGACATGCCAAAAAATGGACCAAGACAATTTCCTCACACCATGTACGAAAACCAAATCAAAGTGGATAAAAGACTTAGGTGTCAAACTTGAAACCATAACATGCATAGAGGAAAACTTGGCAAAACTCTCCATGAATTACAATTCAGAAGGAAAACATAAACCGCTGGGACTACATCAAACTAAAAAGCTTCTGTACAGCAAAAGAGACAACAGAAAAAACAAAAAGAAGTCCAACCAAATGGGAAAAAAATTGTCCCTTGGTTCTTGCTGGCTCTTTTTCTTTCTATTGTTTTCCTTTTCCTTTAAGGCACAACTTAGGGTATTGATAATAACCTTTCCCGATGAAAGCCCATTCTCCCATCACCACCCTCTTCTGATTTCACAGTTTCTTACATTTGAGCTACTGATTTTCATGTCCTTTATTACATTCCATCTTCCAAATTCCTGTTCTGTATCCCCTTTTGGCCAAATGTAGTTGTGATGTATCTAACTTATGACTATTTAATAATTTCCTATGTTCTTGCTTGTGTCTGCTCTGGCTGTGTTCTCAGCTTTGTCCTCCGAGTGGCCCCCACATACACATCCTATTAGCAGCCATTCTGTGGCTGGACCAGCCCTCAAGATTCTCCTGAGGACTGCAACAGCCATCAGCATACAAGAAACACAACAAGTGTCTTATTCACAGTCCTGATGGTTGAGGGCAGATCTGGTGCTGCAATATGAGGGCATGTGGGGGTGAGGAGATGCTCTGTATCCCTGGGATTCTGCTTCCCTTTGCCTTGAGCTGATCTAATTTTGACAAAGTTTGCCTGTGTAGAGAGGACTATATTTTCCTCAGTTTATGAGACTTGAATGTAGATTCTTTCCAGGGACTTAGAGAACCTTTGTTCCTTTTCATTACAGGTTTATATATGGGGGAAAAGAAACCTTAAGCCATTTTGAACATGCAGAAAATGATGCTGGATTTACGTGGCACACTACTGTTATGAAACTTAACCAAATGAACCTTCAAGCTAGCCATTTGACTAGATACATATTTTTAAGATGCTTCTCTTAGACCTTAACAATTCTTTTTCCATCTTTAATTCCATTTTATTTCACAGATGACCATTTCATTTTGATAAAAAGCTCACTCTGACCCTTCAAATACCAATCTTAATATGCTCTCTGGCACATTTTAGCTAAACTGTAATAGAGCTGTAACATCCTATTTTTCAGTTTCTAGAGCAGAAGCCATTGCATCAGCTGTTATACTCTCCTGACTGTGGACTGAGTGGCCTATACATACATGCAAGTTTTCTGTGCTTTTAGGTGATAGGGCATTAACAATTTCAGTTTCCTCTTATATGGAGTCAAAGGTCAACCCGTAAACTTAGCCATCTAGAAGAATGAGTCTAGGATTTTACAAATTCTCATTGGGAAGCTTAGAAAACTTTCGTTGAATCAGATAATTGGGCCTGCATTTAAACACCAAGAAGCTCACAAATAAGTACAATTGTAGTTTTTCTTCTTGTGGACTAAATTTCAGATTCACGCAGCAACATAAGGCAATTGTCTCTTCATCAGAGTTTTCTGAGAAAAGGGTTATCTGAAAAGCTTTAGATGGAGTAAAGAAGAAAAAGCAAAGGGTTTGTGTCCATTCATACCCCATCTCCATGTGGAAGTCACAGGTTTGTGGTGTTTTACACCTTGCTGGATGACATATGACTCCATTACATAAGAGAAGGGAGGAGAGAGTTGTGGGTGGGCATTGCTGGGACCACATACATATTTCTCCGCTGACAGAAGAGATAAATGGATGAGTCTTCTCTGAAAAATGTCTTTAGGGAGAGAGATTCAGGTGAAAACATTAAAAGCAAATTGATTTTACTCATATAAGCCATGTAGGGATCCTTCTCGCTGAATACCAGGCAGCCCCTTTGGAAGAAAACACACAGAACATCCTAGGAGAGTGTTTACCCACAACTTTACAGCTTTAAAGCACACATGCTTCTAGATAGACTCGTAAATTTTGATCTCATTCTGGTTTCCCAAAATTCTAGGTGGAAATATTAAAATTGGAGTACTGTCCTAAGAGTATATAGGCAAACTTTCCTAGTGGATTTTCACAAGGGGAACTTCCAGAGGCAAATGCAAAGACAAACGCAGAAATAGAGCTCTTGTGGTTTTCAGTTCAAATTTTGGCCATCTATTCTCCAATTTAACTAACAGTTATTTGACCAGTATTTTTGAAGCCATTGAGGAATTATAGAAATTTAATTTCTAAGTCATTTAAACTAATCATATGGAAAATAGTCTTCCAGTTTTTATGTGTTAGAAATGATCCTATGGATTTAAAGAAAATGGGAAAGTTTGAATTACTTCCTTAAAACATTGTTTTCTTTTTTGCATATATTGATTATATATTATTTCATTATGCTTTATTGATTTTATTATATTTTATTGATTATGTATATTGATTATGTTTATATTTTATTGATTGTCTTTTACATCATCATATACTCCAAGTAATCCCAACATTATGGCACCTGTGAACCATCATCCTGTTCCTTGTGTTCATCCCTTCCCTCACTTACCCTCCTCCATCCTCTTCCCCTGCTGTGTACTTTAGTTCTATCATCAGCTTGTTAGTTTTATTTTTTCTTACCCTTTTGTTCGTTTTCCTGTGTCCCACATATAAGTGGGACCATTTGATATCTTTTTCTTTCTGGCTTATTTCAGCTAGTATATTTCCTCCTAGCCCCATCCATTTAGTCACAATTAAGTTTATCATTTTGATTGCTGAATAATATTCCATTGTATGAAGATACCATGACTTTTAAATTATTTATTTTTCTTGTTGTTTCCTTACATAGCTTGTGTTTGTAGGCATAGTCCTCCCCCCTTTTCCCTCCTCCCCTTCTCCTGGTTGCCCCTCTGGTCACTCCAGTTTCTTTCTCATTGTCAGTTGTTGGCTGATGATTGGCCTTTTGGTCTCTTTCTGTGCTTTCTGAAGCACTGTCCTCCTAGGTGAAATCCTGAATTCCTGGGGAACCACAACACAGGCTGATCAGTTCTCCATGAATATCCTTCATGGGTAAGTGACCTTTCCAAACATGTCGGCAAGCCTCCTTTTGGTCTGGTGTGTGGAGTGGCTCCTCACTGACACTGACACTTCTTTGTGGCCTTGTTTCCCCCATTGAGATGGGGATCTCCTTGCTCATGGGTGGGGAGTCTAGTCCTGGTGTTAAAAATGTTGTCAGTGTTTCCTGTGACATCTTCACTCCACAACCATATTGTGTCTCAGATATCTGCTCTTTTTGGGCAGGTGATGGTCTCATTCATAGTCTTTATTTCTCATCTCTTTAAATATATCTGATCTGAGTTGTTGCTTTTCTTCTTCAAGCAAAGGAGTGGCTGTAGTAGGAATGAACCAGTGGGTGACCTCCCCACCCGTTCCCCAGATGCACTCTGTGTGAGAATGCCACTTATCTGAGGCCTTCCCTCCAGGTTGCAGACCCTGAAGGGGATGTGGCAACTCTCACCCAGACAAGGAGGCAGAAAAGGGCAGAGCCCCAGGCCTCATGGAAGTAGCTGGGTCTCCCCAGCTTCCCTGGGTAAGGAGTGGTTTACCCACTCTCCATGCACTCTCTGTGCAAGAGAGCTTCCCTTACCCCAGGAGTCCCCTCATCTTCGGACCCTGGAAGTGGTATACCCTGACTTTTTACTCCCAGAATTGGAATAGCTGCATCAAATGGTATTTACATTTTTAGTAATCTGAGGGTCCTCCACACAGCTTTCCATAGTAGCTGGACCAGTTTGCATTCCCACCAGCATTGTAAAAGTGTTCCTTTTTCCTGCACTCTCACCAACACTTTTTGTTCATATTTTTGTTTTTGTTTTCTGGATTATTCTTTCTGGTGTGAGGTGGTATCTAATTATGGTTTTGATTTGCTGTTCTCTGACTACAAGTGGTGTTGAGGATACAAATGCTGTAATCCATTTATATTTTATCTTTTGAGAGCTGTCTTTTCAGCTAATCTACCCGTATTTTGACAGGCTGTGTACTGTTTTTATTGACTCCTGTGAGTTCTTTGTGGAGCTTTGAAATCAGACCTTTATCAGTTGAATGGAATGCCATAAATTTTTCTGATTCGGTTGGGTGTCTCTGTGCTTTGGTTAATGTCTCTTTTGCCATACAAAAGTTTTTGGATTTGATGTAGTCTCAGCTGTTTGTTTCCCTTCATTCTCTTTGTTCCTGTAGATGTGTCTCAAAAGATGTTTCTATAACGTCGGTCTTGGAATATTTTGCCAATATTTTCTTCTAAACATTTGATTGTTTCAGGTCTTTCATTGTTTCAGGTCTTCTAAACATTTTATTGTTTTAGTTCTTTCTATCCAATTCACGTTGGTTTTCCTGCACAATGTGAGGGAGTATTTGACAGTCATTTTTGCGTGTATCAGTCCAGTTACCCTAGCACCAATTATTGAAGAGACTATCCTAGTTCCAGTGATTTTTTTTCCCTTTGTCAAATATCAGCGTATCATGCATTTGTGACTTTACGGGTTTTCAATTCTGTTCCATCAATCAATGTGTCTGTTTTTGATCCAGCACATGCTGTTAAATCTCCATATTTCCACATCAATATTCTCAAGCAACCGGAGGAGTACGGTTTTGCCACCCTGTCACTTATTTTAAAACAAGCAACCAAATCCTTCTAATAATTTTAGAGATTATGTTAGTTTGGTCTACCTGCTTGGTTACACTTTTTCCCAACATGCTTTTCCATCAAGGAGGGTCCAATGCAAAATGAAAGTGAAGGTCCTAGTGTTGGGGTTCTGATTATGGGATTCTGGGTGGGCTATGGTCTCGCTGGGACAGAATTCAGCAACCACCCCATTCATCATCATAGACAAGTGTACTGAGAAAGGAGAAAGGATGGAGAATCACCTGCACACCCAGATTGATGGGAGAACTGGGTTTGTCTGGACAGTGTTGACCTTTTATAGTGATCCAGGTTGGAATATGGCCAGGAATGATTGCTTTATATTCCAGTGGGGTGGCTTCTATGATTGGAAATATTTTCTGACCCCATCTTAGAGTCCTGAAAACTTCCTTATTGGGTGTAGCTGACAATTACTTCAGCATGCCTACCCCCACCTCTACTTTCATTCCTGTGATACCTTCTAGATAAGTTGCTACTTACAGCACCATTGGCAGTACCTCATTACCTCAGGGTGGACAGCTTGGGGTCTTTTAATTTTTTGTCATTGTGTCCTTTTTTGTTTTCCCCTTTCTCACGGTTTTCCCCCAGAGGGAACTTACTGGCAATGTTTTCTGGGCCTCCAACACCCCTATGGGCCACGCCAGTCTGTGTGGGCTTTTGCATTCAGGGCTGGGGAACATTTTGGAGTTGATGATGTAACTGTCTTCACAGATCTCTCCCTCTCTTGTGTGGACATTTTTTCCATCTGGAAAGCATATGCAAAGCATCTGCCCTCTTAGTGTTTAGATGCGCACATGGTGGACACAGGAAGAACATACTCTGAAACCATTGAGGTTTGGGATACCATTACAGATGTGTTAATATCCTGAAATCTATTTAGTGTTGATGACATGTATAGCACCTCACCAGTCTGAGGAATAGGCCAGTTTCCTAGCAAACATACCCTGTCACCCAAGCACCTTAATCTGGAGCTGAACTATGGGGGAGCAGAGGGTCACCTGTTCCTCCAGGCCCCCGGACAAAATGCTTATAAACCTTTAACATGAGGCAGGAGGTCTGACCCTAGGAGGGTCACCTTAGCCAGAGTTCCTGTGTAACCTCCATGGAGACAAGAGTGGAAGTTACTGGCAGGTACCACAGGAAAGGTTTTAGGGATCTGAGACTTCCTGGAGAAGGAGATAGGGACCAAGACTTTACACAAAGTGAAAAAAATTCAGGGGAGGAGTTCAGAGACCACACACAGAAGAGTTACAGGGAAGGGGGGCATGATTCCTATCTCCACAGGCTCTAGGTGTGCATAGACTGTGGGCTGTGTGCTTGGCTCTGGGGGAAAGAGAACACTGGGTGATGGTCCCTTATCCACAAGTCTCTGCAGAGCCACTGCTGCCTGCATGGTGGTATCATGGCCTCCAGGACCCGCAGCTGCATTGCCTGGCTGATAGGAGATAGTGAGTCAGGCTATTGCCCTTTTCCCTGGTGCTGAGGTGACCCAGGCTGGAGTAAGCCCTGGGCAGTTATGACCATGGGAGGGCGGCCCCAGATCAACAAGGGACATAGGAGCTGGGCGGGTCTTGGGCTTCTAGGGTATATAAAAGGGGTCCCAGAGCAGCAGCCCCTCACTCTCTGCTGCAGCAACATGGCTTTCCTCTGGCTCGTCTCCTGCTTCACCCTCCTTGGGGTCTCCTCAGGTGAGTGTCATTGCCTAGGGACCCTCCTTAGCTGGGGGGGCGGCCTAGTGGAGGCTTCTGAGCACAGAGTGACTACACGTCAGCTTACTCTGGAGGACTGAGGGATGTGTTGGGCAGCAGTCTGGGTTGAACCTAAGGCTTTGAGTCCCTCCCTACCCTAGACTCAGGGTAGACTGTTCACTTTGACTTTGAAGGGGAGAGCACCCTTTCTGGGCTTTGAATATCAAGATTGTGTCAGGAGTGGAGCAGAATCATCTATGCCTCAAGGGTTTGAGCCCAGGTAGTGGATTATGTGAGGCCAGAAGATCAGGAAGGGGGTGGTCAAAAAAGAACCCCAAACATTGTCATAATGATTTGCAGTGTGACACTGTCAAGGGAATAGATTCCAAAACAAAAACAAAAAGTACAACATCAGGTATTTATACTCATGATTCAGCCCATGTCACCTATCCTGAATCTGAGCAGGGGTTTCTGTGACACTCCCAGCATCAGGAGCCCCCTGCTCCCACTGCTCTCCTGAGGAGGAGTCTATGCTGAGGTCCTGCCTGTCATTTCTGGTCCAGGTCCTGCAGGGTGATAAGACAAGAGCATCAGGCACTGAAGGGAGGGTGGTTGCCCCCTGACTCTCCCCACCACATCCATTAACCCCTGCTGTGTCTATGGGTGTCAGAGTTCAGGTTCCCCACCAAGCAGGAGCAGGAGAAGGGTACCTGCTCTTCCACTCTCTGACTAGGAAGAGATCTGCAGGGTGAGCCCCTCTCAGGTGCTTTTAGGGGATGTTACATGATTATGAGACCAGATGAGGAGGAGGCTGTGTGGGGTCACTGTGTTGAGGGAGTGGACTTCCATGTCCTTGTTCCCTGAGCAAGGATAGATACTGCCTGGAGCCAGGACTGGCTGGTGGGATGGGCTCAACTGATCATTTTCTGCCCCCCTCACTTGTGGGAGCTCCATGATCAGCAGTATCTGGGTGATCACAGCCCCCACTGCAATATCATGTGACTCCTCACCCCTAGGAGCTGCTGAGGATTAAGTGTGCTGAACAGCACATGTATCCTACCCACACTGTGGACCCTGTGTTTCCTCCTCATTCTGTGCAGTGTCATCTCTGTTTTCTGTCACCTTATGTCCCTTCCTGGTAGATGCCAGATTCACATTTTGTTAAATACTTGACGAACTTTGATATCATGCAATTTGAGCTCCTAGAGTTCAAGTGGATCCAGAACTGCATATGGGAACTGGTCACACTCCACAGGATGGGAATCAAAAGAGGGGATTATCTGTGACCTTTGGGAGTCTCTGATTTCTGTCTCCACTTTGCCCACACCAGATTCCTTGTCAAGCTGTGTCTGCAAGGGGAGCAGTGCTTGCTCCCCATTTCTTGGGGAAGTAATCCTGGGAGGATCAGTAGGGTGGAGGTCTCCCAGTAGTGATCCAGGGATAAAGAAACCTGAATTCTCAACCTGTGCCTGCTCCCTGGACAGGTGGACCTTGATCGAGCTGCCTGTCCCTCTGCTTCCCTGGAGTGTGAACAGTGAGGGACAACAGGCAGGCGACTGTCTTTTCATCTAGATGCAGAAGTACCAGGAGGGAGTGTGGTTATGGGGCTGTGCAGACTGAAATTTCTGCCAGTTTCTGCAGACTGATTGACCTCAACTTACTTCACCTTCCCCCCGGGACCCACAGGCCATGGGGAACCCGCCAGTCTCCCAGAGCTGAACATCAGGCCCCGGATCGTCAATGGACAGGAAGCTTATCCTGCAGCTTGGCCCTGGCACGTGGTACTGATGGTGAGGACACTCTGCACAGGAGTGGGGTCACAGCAGATATTGGCCCTTTAGGGAAATAATGGTACACAGGTGTTGTGACTGTTGACCTGTCCATGTTGACACTTCCATCTTCCCACAGAATGAAACTGGATACTTTATTTGTGGGGGCTCCCTGATCAGCAGTAACTTGGTGATCACAGCTGCCCACTGCAATGTCACGTGAGACCCTGCAGGGGACAGGGGGACAAGGGAGGGGACTGGTCTACGCTTGTACACACTAACCCACCTGCTCTGTCTAGGACATCTTCTTGGGCTGCGATTGGAATGCAGACGATACACTCCCCAGATGATGTCCAGATTCTGAGTATTTCCAAGGTGCATCAAATTTTCCTTGGTGGCAGATGAAGGTTTGGGCCAGGAGGAGGGAGAATCCCTTTCAGACAGCAGTCAGGAGCCAGGAGATGGACTCACTGTTCTCCTGATCCCCTAATTTGTCCCCAGAAACATGGGAAACCAGGGATTCATCCGCTTAACCTTCCTCCTGATTCTCACTCACAGATCTTTCGGCACACACTGTATATGGAAAATAGTGTTCACAATGACATTGCCCTGCTGAAGCTGAGCCCGAGGGCTCATTTCAATAGCAAAGTGTTCCCTGTTTTCCTGCCCCGTGCGGATGACCAGTTCCTTCGCAGTTCCTGGTGCAAAATCATTGGCTTTGGTTCTATTGACTTTAATGGTGAGTGACTTCGAGCAGGCTTCTCAGGAAGTGGTGCAGTGTTGGGCGGTCAGCTGGGGGCACCATTTCGTTCCACTTGTGTTCCATGTAAATGTGGGGGAGTCTTTACTGTATCCATGTCTATGCTATACTGTCTGCATGCTAACCCTTCCTAATGCATGGGCAAAAGATTGTGGTGTCCTTGAGATGATGGGTTCTGTAGACAGAGCTTCGAGCAGCAAACCTGCCCCACTCAGCCCCAACTGCCCATCCTTGCTGCCCCAGGTCTGAGTGTTGGGGTTACACCTACCACATGGCCTGTCTGAGAGTCAGGATCCAGAGTGGACTCACACCCCAGAGTCTTGACTGTTGCACCCCATCCCAGGGTAGTTCTGCCTGACAGTGTTCCCAGCACCCAGAATTCTTCCCAGACCAGTTCTTTGCTGGCCAGCAAGGGTTGGGAAGCAACAGAAGAGGGAGGTTCTGTCACCACAGCATGGGCTCTGCAGTCAGTGGAGAGTACCCACACATGTGGGGAAAGAATAGGTCCAGATAACCTCACCCAGACTAAAGGGCCAAGTCCAGACTGGCCATGGAGGCAGAGCTGCTCCATGCTCTGTGTTGATACACTGGCAGGTTGGCCGACCATGTGATCATAGGACAGTAAACTCTTGAGCTCTGAAGTCTGTGTCTACAGGGCTGTGATCCTGGATCTGGTGCTTCTGGAGGAAGTGGGGGGTCAGGGATGGCTGCTCTGGCATCTCTAATCTTCTCTGCAAGAATGGACTAGGACATAGGATCCTGAAATCAGCTGGTCTCTCTCTCCAGGAACTAAGTACCCCAACAAGCCTCAGGAGGCCACAGTGACTATCATGAGCAACAACAGGTGCCAGTACTACTGGCCTTATATCAGCCGCAGAAGCATGTTATGTGCTGGGGAAAGAGGTGTCAGCTTCGGCCTGGTATGTACTGATCTATCCCAGTCCCTTGAGATAGTGCCCCCTTGGCTGGAGGCTGACTCCTTGTCCAGATCTGAGTGCCCTACCACTTGATCTGTGTCAATGGAGGCAGCAACAGCACTGCTACCAGCTCTGTTATCATCTGTCCAGACCCGGAGTGCTCTCCCAGGGTTCTGAACTCTCGGGGCAGCCCCTGGCTTGGCTAATATCCAGCTGATGGACCAACAACAGTGCAGCTGCTGTGACTCCCCAGCATCAAAGCTGGGGCAGAGCTGGGCAGCCATTGAAAGGGTTTCTCTGCCAAGCACAAGGCCCGTTGAACATTTCTTGGCTACACATGATGGATCTGGTCAGTCCCCAGGGTTCTACCATGCAGTCAGTCTGTGCACAGGGCCCTTTTTCTCCCACAGTTGGACTCTGGTGGCTCCCTGGTCTGCTGGAAAGATAGAGTTTGGACCCTGGCTGGCATCATGTCCTTTAGACCTGAAAGCTTTCCCACCAAAACGCCTTTTGTGGTAACCCGCGTCACTACATTCTTACCCTGGATTGAGGAGATCCTGGCTCACACTGATCCATGCTGACCCTCACATTGCAACACCTCCTCCCCAATAAAAGCCTCTGTACAGAAGCCCTGACTGCTTGTTGTCTGTGACGTGGGGCAGGTGGGCTGCAGTGATCCTGTCCACCACCAGGGGGCAGTGTGCACCTTCCCTTTCCAGGATTCAGAGCCCAGCAGCCCCTGTTTCCCAGGGAGCTGAGGCCTTTACATTTGGGCCACCCTGCTCATAAGCCACCTGGGGTTGAACACAGATCAAGCTCCTGCAGCCTCACCCCTCAGCATGGTCTCTGCTTTCCTGGGAAGCTGATTGGTCCCTGGATCATTGAGGAAGTCAGGGATGCTCCAGGAAAATCACATAGCACTCCTTCTAGCAAGACGGGCACTTGGACAAACAGGGCCCCCAGGCTGGTTTGTCCTTCTTCATGTGCTCCAGCACCTTTCTCTGCCCTGAGAGACTTTGCACACCCAGGCAGACTCTCCCTGCAGTCTCCACACTCCCTGCTCTGCTCAGGCCTGCACAC
Source organism: Uropsilus gracilis (assembly GCA_004024945.1). Taxonomy (NCBI): domain Eukaryota; kingdom Metazoa; phylum Chordata; class Mammalia; order Eulipotyphla; family Talpidae; genus Uropsilus; species Uropsilus gracilis. Next base: position 11,624 of record PVHY01023363.1, read on the forward strand.
ACCCACTCTTACCTGAGTAGCTAGGAACATCTTCCTGGCAGACCATGCGGCTGGCATTTCTGGTCCCATATAACCAGCCACACCTCAGGTTTAACCCATCCTCTGTGGGAAGTAGCAAAACACACTAATCTTAAGAAGCAACAAAAATAGATTATCTTTAAAAGATAAAATAAAGTTACAAAAGACTCCTTTGGTAATCTTACCACACATTTCAGTCTCTAGTCTCATAAAATTGCACATTGATCCTTAGCCACATGTGTCCACAAACTGGTGACTGTCCCACCTTTAAGACAGATGAAGAAACCATGATGGTATCATTGATCCTCTACCAAAGGCACAAATATTCACTTTAAACCAAAAAAAGAAACCAAGCTGCTGCCATCATACCCTCTCCAAAAGGCACAGCTCCAATATTCTTTCAGCTTCAACTCTAACGTGGCCTCAAACAACCAAAACTCATTTTATACAATAGGAACATCCACTTCAGATGTCTCCTAATGAAAATTTTAACACAGCTAGTTCTCTTCAGCTCTCCAAACAATTACCAAATTTTGGAAGGCTTCATTACTGCGTATTTGAAGGGTACTTTGGAAGAATACCCTCTTTCAAGCCCAACCTTGATTAGTATCAGTTTGGAGAGCAAAGTTACCAGTGCTGAGGGCAAGTGTTCATGTAGCCAAACCAGTCCTTGTGATCAAAGGGGGCAGAGAGTTGATGTACTGATAATTGTTCATCTGCGGTTGTGATGGTTGTTGTTATGTGTCAACGGGACTGAACATCAGTGTGTCCAGAAAATTTGTGCTTCCTTTTTCTGGCTTTTTAGGGTCAAGTTTAACAGTGCAATTGGTAAGTTGAGGAGAGTCTTGCCACCCTGTGGGCTTGAATCTCAGGCAACCAGCTGAAGGTCCTCATTGAACACCCTCCTTCTCAAAGAAAGAATTTCCCCTTCTGACTCTCATCTACTGGGATAGCAGCTTGAACACTGGAACCTGGGAACTGGAAATATTTCTAAGAACCAACATGTATTTATGATTGTCGAGTTGGTTTGTTGTCACGATGGAACCACACCAGTTGGGTGCCCTGAGTCTTGGCTGTCTGAAGACCTGGGGAGCCAATTCCTTCCAAAGGAATATGTAGCAAGCCATCCGCGATATGACCAAACACTCTCAAAGAGGAAGGTAAGGATTAACACTTGAGCTGAAAACCAGGCAGAAGGGCTCACAGCCTCTCTCTCTGGACTGTGTCACCTGAGTTTACTTAGACACAGACTTTTGTGGAAAACATGTAGCAAGTAGTAACAAAAGAAGTTTTGATTTATGGTCAGATGGTTACAAGCATATCTTTACCAGGAAACCAGCTAAAGCAAGTTTAGCATAAGACTGCTCAAGTATGGCCTGAAAAAGGCATTTTACAAAGATAGCTCTGTAGACAGTCAAGATCTCTCTCCTTTTCCCTCCACACCAAAAATAGGCAAATATTCAGCAGATTATCAGAGCAGACCAAAAATAGAATAATGAGAACATAGCTCCCAATAGGAATACACTCTCCTCTAGAATCTATTCAGCGTGTAAAACAACATGTTTTATATTCTGAGACTATTGTGATTGGCTCTTTGATATTTCTACCTATTTCACCATCTCAGCCATGCCCACAACAACTTGATTTTGTTTTTCTTAATTTTTATACATCTATTGACTTCATTCAGGAGCTATGACTCCTTGCAGGATGCTGATTAAGCTGCATGAGAAAGAACCTTTCTTCTTTCCAACTTTGGGAGGATAGCACCTCATTTCTCTCTATTAAATAAGACAGTTCAACTTGAAATCAATTTGAGAAAGTTCTTCTTTATTCTTAGTTTGCTAAGCAATTTCAGTGATGAACAGCTGTTCTATTTTTTATTCATATATATATATATATATATATATATATATATATACACTAAGGTTTGGAAAAGGAGATATAGGCCATAAACATGATTCTCACTCAAGGTAACATAGACAAAAGAGATTTTAAAGCACAGTGACTAGGCAGGAATCCAGTGAATGTTTGCAGGCCCATGCTCAGCATGCCACATCCCTTTTATAGGGAAAAAGTTCTGGGGAATGTGGGAGAAAGAGACATTATTATGTTCCCATGGAATTTATTACTCATTCTGCCCACAAAGTACACTCGGGCCTTGTCAGACCCAGTAGTATGGGGTTAGTTTTAGTAAAGTCTGGTTCAGCTGCAACCTAAAGGGAGTCTGACTGATCATTATGGGAACTTAATGGGGAGTACGGGTGTGAGGAAGGGCCTTTGAGGCCTTTTTCCCTGAATGTATGGCTGGTCCCCTTCCTCCAACACTACAATCGAGCCTTTTTTATGGGTAAGGGCAACAGAGTCTTTTCTGGCTTCTTCCTGCTAGCAGGTCATAGTATTTTAGGGCCCTAGTGGGAGGATTTAACTCAGGTGTGTGTGTGTGTATGTATATGTGTGTCCAGAATCCTGCTGAGCAATTGATAGTGGCAAAAAGATGGTCTGGTTGATAGTCCACTGGCCTCTGAGATCTGGTCCTGAATATGTCAGATCAAGCAAGCAGGAACATCAGTCCTAGAATCAAAAATAAATGAGTAGGTCTATCAGTTGAAGGAGCCATGACACTAATGGGTTGACAAGTGTAGTGCTGAGCCTGAGGAGGTGTTGGTTTTGTCACACAAGAAGAAAAAGTAGGGGTCCTAGTGTGGGGAAGAGAATGGAGAGAAGGATTATTAGACAGACAATTTCCTCGTTTCCAGCCCCACTGTTGGCACATAAGAGCAGGTATGTATTGAAAAGATTGAGACTGGTTTAGTGCAATGGTTGACCCTCCGTCTCAAAGACAAGGATTGGGGCATTCCATGCCAGGTGTCTGGTGGGCTTGCACTTGAAGCATATTCCTGGTGGTATTGGTAGGTAGTTGCTGTCAATATAACTTGAAAATGGGCTGGTTTGGTAACTGGCATTTACAATGCTGATGCATACATTGATAAATCTAGGGGGAGAAAATGGAGTTTCTTCTCATTGCTCTAGAATTGCAAATTTCAAAAAGGATATACTAAGTTTTGAGGATGACCTTCATTCAAATTTCCATTAAGAAAGATGGAAAGGGAGAGGAGAAAGGAAAGCAAAGTTTTTGGGTAATAATGTGACATGGTTGACAAGGCTGTTCCCAGAAGCATGGGAAACAATAAATATAAAAAGAGGTGGGAAGAAAGAGATAGTATTCAGTCACTTTGAGATGCAGGTATTTTGGAAGTGTATGTGAGTTTGGTCAGATGGCTAGGGTGGTTACTATCTAATCATTGAGTCAGGGTGGCCAGTTTCCCAAAATTAACAACTCTGTGTGCTGCCACCTGAGTTCCTGCCAAGAAGTAGGTCATTGTGGAAACTATGCTGCCTACTTGGAGAGTGCAGAGGGCCATCCTCCATGTAATATGTTTGTAGTCCCAAAAAGGATCTGTCCTAGGGACAGGTTTGACCCCTATGGGGAAGGAGGGCTCTGTCTGAGGGACTGTATTAGAATGGGTTTCTGCAGCCTGCCAGACCCCTCTTTCTCATCTGGAGTCAGGGTAGAGTAAAGGATGATATGAATATCATGTCAGGTGAGATTAAAGAACCACAGGAGATACCTGAATATTTAGCATAGGTAGTGGGATCCCCAGGAAAGGAGTGTAGATGGTGCTCAATCTGAGGCAGATCTGAGAGAGAGAAGGGAAGATAAGCAGAGATGACTCCAGAGGATACAACTACCTCACAGATAGGGAGGAAGGGAATAAGAGGGCTTTGCTGTGGAGGAGGGTCCTGAGAATGATAATGGTCCCAGATGAGAGATGGGGAGAGGAGTGGGGAAAGAGTCTTCTGGGGAAGGAGGAGAGTGATTGGCTTTCGGAAGAGGGAAGAAGGGATTGCTAATGGGGAGGAGAAGAAGAGGTAACTGAGGGAGGTGGATGGGGGAGGGCAACTAGCTCCTCCAGAGCCAAGTTAGAGGAAAAATAAGCCAGGATAGGATCCTTGGAATGAGCTTTAGGAGCAGCTAAAGGCAACAAGATGTGGAAGAGGAAAAGGACTTGTGGAGAGTGGAGCCCTCAACACATTTATTGTTCAGCCTGCAATAATCATCCAAATCATGAGTGTAAGATCATCAAATGTCCCATTTTCTGGAATATCCTGGAATTAATATTGCACTGTTGCTTGGCAGTATAGAAAACAGAAAGTGAGATGCTTGGCTGGAGAGCTTGCTTCAGATCCAAGGCCTGGACTGAGGCCAACAGGCCCTCAGATGAGGAGTCCAATTCATTCTACATGAGAGTTTGCCCACAGTGGACCAGAGAGAAAATGACCCTAAGAATTCAAAATGAGCATCCCCAAAGGAACCCTCAAGGTTGCAGACAGGTGGTCAGGTCTCATGGTCCAGGATAGGGAAGTTGCAGGGTACTGGACCATGGAGGGTCCTGCACAGCACCCCAGCTGAACAGAAAGGACCCTCTAGGAAAGCAGTTCTCAGGATCCTTCAGGGGATCTGAGTTGGCATGTGCTGCTGCTGTTTTCAAGAGTTTGTGGAGATGCCACTTCTGTCAGTGGGAGCAAGCAGAGTACACACACCCCTGGCTCTGAAATTCAGTAACAAAACCAACAAAACAGAGTACTTAACTAAACTTACCAATTGGATCAGCTGGCCCCTTAAACCCAGCTATTTAGGTTATTCCAGCCAATGCAAGCAGTGGCAAGACTACACTAACCTTAAGAGGCACAACATAATCCATAAGCAGGGAATGTCTTTGCATTTCCTTAAGTCTTCTCTTAGCTATTTTAGGAGCATTTTAAAGCTTTCTCTGTATAGATATTTCACGTGTTTTGTTAGGGTTATTCCCAGATATTTAATTTTTTTGTTTGGTGAGATGGTAAATGGGGTGTTTTTTTTTTTTATTTCCTCTTCTTCTGTTTGAATTTTTGTATATAAGAAAGCTACTGATTTCTGTGTTTTGATTTAGTAACTGACTACCTTACTGAACTGGCTTGACCTTGAATATCAAAAAGCCTACTAGCTAAAAAAGGAGAAAATGAAGGTATTGCTATCCCAGACTTCAAACTATACTACAAGGCCATAGTAATTAAAACAGCTTGGTACTGGTACAAAAAGAGACAATCAGATCAATGGAAGAGAATTAAGTGCCCAGAAGTAAAATCATATATATAGTCAACTAATGTTTGACAAAGGAGAGAAAAACTTACACTGGAACAAGGACAGCCTCTTCAATAAATGGTGCTGGGAAAAATGGGCCAAGACATGCAAAACAATGAATTAAGAAACATCCTTAATACCATGTACAAAAACCAACTCAAAATAGATAAAAAACATGGATATAAGACCAGAAACCATAATATACATAGGGGAAAACCTGAGAAAAACCCTCCATGAGCTACAATTCAGAAATCCAATTCTAGACACATCCATGGCAGGTAAAAAAATGAAGGATAACATTAACAGATGGGACTAAGTCAAACTAAAAACTTCTGTACAGCAAAAAAGACAGCAGAAAAAACTAAAAGAAACCCAACTGAGTGGGAAAAAATTTTTGCCCTCCATATGAGTGATAAGGGTCTGATAACAAAATTACATAAATAACGCACACAACTTAACAAAACAAAGAAAAAATCCAGTTAAAATGGGGAAAAGAACTAAAAAGATACTTCTCCAAAGAGGAAATACAAATGCCAAGAGGCACATGAAAAATGCTCAATGTCACTAGCAATCAGTGAAATGCAAATCAAAACCACAATGAGATACCACCTTACACCAGTAAGAAGGGTCCATATCCAAAGAATGGGCAACAACAAGTGCCTGCATGGTTGTGGAGAGAAAGGAACACTCTTACATTGCTGGAGTAAATGCAAACTGGTCCAGCCACTATGGAAAGCTGTGTGAAGGGCCCGCAAACTAATGAAAATGGAATTACCATTTGAACCAGCAATTGCTCTTCTGGGAATCTACCCAAAGGAGACCTCAATGCTTGTACAAAGGGACACTTGTGCCCGTATGTTTACTGCAGCACTAGTTATAATTGCAAAGACATGGAAACAACCCAAATGCCCCAAGACAGATGAATGGATGAAAAGATATATATATATATATATACACAATGGAATATTAAGCATCAATTAAAATGAAAAAATTAATGGTTTATGGTAACATGAATGTATCTAGAAGAAATCTTATGGGCAGAAACAATTTAGAAGAAAAAAGACAGAAACCAAATGGATTCAGTAATATATGGACAACCAAATGAGAGCACACAACTGTGGGGGAGGAACAGCTGGAACAGCCAGGGAGAGGAGGATGTGGTGGGTGACCCCCGGGGATTACAACAATGTGAGATATATATATATATATATATATATATATATATATATATATAAACATATATATATATATATGTTTATATATATGCTTATATATGTTCATATATAATATAAATATATTAAATATAAATATATGAATATAATATAAATATATAAGTATATATTTAAAAAAGAAAAGTATAAAAATCTAAAAAAATAAGCAACACCATCCCATACTCATTAAAAAGACAAAATAGACAAAATTCATTGAGGGTACAATGAACCCCTTTGATAATACTGCCACCAGTTCAGTCTCTAATCTGAAAACTTCACATGGCTCCAAAACTATGTGTGTCCACAAAATGGCAGCTGTCTTACCTTCATGCCAGATGAAGAAGCCAAGATTGCATCATCACCCTTCTTCTAAAGACCCAGCTATTCACTTCAAGTGAAGGAAATCAAGATGGCTTCATCATTCCTTCAAAAGCGGGGGATTCAAATCCAATGATGAAACCAGGATGGTGTTACAAATTCTCCTCCAAAAAGGCAAGGCTCCAGTATTCTTTCAGCTTCAACTCTAAAGTAGCCTGAAATCAGCAAGACTTGCTTGATAGAACAGAAGCAACCACTTCATACTTCTCAGGATGAAAACAGCAAACACAGCATGTTCTCTTCAGGTTTCCAGACAATTCCTAAACTTTGCAGTTAGAACAAGTTTTCAAGTACCACATGTCCAAGTCAGCTTACACAGGTCACAATTTTCTCCAACATGTTTTCCCAGGCTCCTCACCAGCTCAGGCTGGTAATGGAAGCCCACAAAATGGCTCCTAAACTGCCCTCCTGCTGCACACAGCAGCAGTATCTCAGAGACCTCCAGCCTCCCTGCTGCTCCTCTATTCTCCTCCCCTCCAAGCCTTTCTCTTCTTCCTATCTCCCACTCCCTTTTTCTATGTTTCCTCCTCCTGAAATCCCCTCATACTGAGCCTATTACCAGAAGGCTTGGCTTCCCATCTCCCAGCCTCCACTCACCTGGGTACAATGGTTGCTATTCCAATGCACCATAGGCTACAAGGGGCCACAACTCACCCCAATTTTATCAACTCCAGGAGTCAGAGTGTCACAGGCTGTAATTACCTTATTGTGGGTTTCAGCACCATAATGTAAGGCTTGTAAAAGAAAAAGTATGGTGGAAAACAGGACTCTTTCTAAGACAAGGACAACAAAAGTGAATTTAATGTTTAGTAACAAGGTCGGCACTTATAACAGTAACAAAAGAAAGCTCCCACAATCCCTCAGGATGCCCAGTCACTGTTAAGGGCAGAGGCTCTGGGGAGTGTGAAGCATTAAAATTTTCCTGGGGTGAGGTGAAATGCTGGAAGTCACTGGTGCCAGCACCAGGCCTCTGGGAGTGTCCCATCCCTGTGCTGCTGCCGCCACAGATCTGGAGCGCCACCCCCTGCAGCCAGGTTCCTGAGGGAAGCTGCCCGATCCTTCCCCCACCCAGGTGAGATGCTGGAAGTCACTGGCACCAGCACCAGGCTTCTGGGAGGATCCCTTCCCTGTGCCACTGCCGCCGCAGATCTGGAGAGCCACCCCCTTCAACCAGGTTCCTGAGGAAACCCACTCGACCTTTCCACCACCCAGGTGAGAGGAAGTCACTGGCACAAGCACCAGGTCTCTGCAAGGGTCCCTGTGTCACGGCTGCCATAGATCTGGAGAGCTACCCCCATCAGCCAGGTTCCTGAGAGAACCTGCCTGACCTTTCCCCCACCCAAGTGAGATGCTGAAAGCCACTGACGCTGGTGCTGCTTGGCGCAAATTACTAAACTAAACTACAGATCTACTGCATTCTGGATAATATTAATCTCAGCATGCTGACCAACACCAGATCCATGGCTTCTCAATATGTACAATAAGTCAGAAAGCATAACTCATTAAGGAGATAAACTGTAGGCATGCAAGCAAGCCCTACAGGAAATAATATATCACCACCAAAGAAAAGACAATCTCCAGAAAACACTAAGGAAAGCATTGAAGAAATGATGTGTATTTTAGACAAAGATTCCAACATCAGCATGTTAAATGCACTACAACATTTAAGAGAAGAATCAGAAAAAAAGGACAACAGAATCATGGAAGCATTTAATACACTAAAAGAAGAAATAGAAACATAAAAAAGAAAGCATCAATATGTATAACCTAATCAACAAACTGAAGAATGAAAATGAATCCCTAACACTGAAATTGAAAGAGACCCAGGATTTAAAGATTGCAAAAGATGAGCTCAAAAATGCACAGAAAAGTCATGGAAGCAGATTAGATGAAATAGAAGAACGAATCAGCACACTTGAGGAAACAGAAATAGAGAGAACAGAGAAAAAGATAGAAAAACAAAGTAAGAAGACTGAAGAAAATCTCAGAGATATGTCAGATTCCTTAAAGAAAAGAAACATAAGAGTAAACATAAAAGTAATCCCAGAAGGAGAGGAGTGAGTCATGGGAACAGAATGGCTTTCAATATAATAATAGAGAACTTACCCAATCTGAAGAAAGAAATAAAAACAGACACACAGGAAGTCAAAGGGACACCAAACTACTTTAATGAAAGAAAAACCACAGCAAGAGACATTGAAACTGGGTGGCCCTAACCCCCCCCCCCACTCCAGGTTGTAGCATTTAACAAGGTACTCTGCTCCCATTGGCTGGTGGGAGTTTAAAAAGAGAAGTTGGAGGAGTGGCGTCAGAGAGAAGCCACGAGAGGGGGAGAGAGGAAAAAGTTGGAGGAGCGCCGTCCGGAGGAGAAGCCACCAGAGAGAAAAGTTGGAGGAGCTGCGTCTGGGAGAAGCCGCGAGAGGACGAGTAGGAGTTGGAGGAGCGGCATCCGGGTAGCGGCCACAAGTGGGAGTTGGAGGAGAAAGCCCCCTGGAAGAGTGAGCTGGAGGGGACAAGGAGCCATGGCGGCCGGCAGAAGTGTGGCCAGCGTGGAGAGTGTGGCGTTGTAGCAAGGTGCTGTGGAGAGCTGGTACCTAGAGACGGCCAGCGATTTGGAAGGCTGATTTCTTCATCAGCCACCGTGGAAGAAGCTTGAAGCACCTGGGAGAAGTC